>APFE031103296.1:123582-338582 GCA_000404065.3 Pinus taeda | reverse complement strand
AGTCCTACAATGTCTTTGGTCCGAAGCACGTTCTTGAATTATCTGAGAAATGGAAGGACTAATCTCTCCAATGTAGGGAGTTCCACAAGAACATGGAATCCAATAAAAACCCTTCATGTTTTTGGGATCCACCTAGTCTTTGATATATCTTAAAGAGACACAAATGTTTTTTAAAGGTCTAAATTTAGATACTACATTTTGCTCCAAAATCCTAGAAATATTGTTAGTAGTCCCTTGGATAAGGGGAAACTAGACAGTAGAGGCCACCTCACCAGGCTCCTTTTTAATCATTGGTCCTTGGCAAGTTTTTAGAAAGGCCCAAATACCTTGGGACTTATTATAACCATTCTTCTTAAAAAAGTTCATGAGATGGCTTTTCTCTTCAACAAGATAGTATTTATCATAAACCCTTAAAGCCCTAGTAGCTAGAGTGTTAAGAATGCCTACTTTTTAGGCCAGAAAGTGATGTGATTTTGCATGAAGATATTGTTCAGTGTGGGTTTTCTTATGAAAGACCAAATGGGAGAAAGCACTGTAATCTCTCTTGGAGATAAGAAAATCGAGAAAGGGTAAGCTTCAATTAACCTTGGATTCCATGGAATGTGTAATCACTGTCAACAGAGGATGCCCTTACACTGTCACTAGGAACTGTGCAATCTTTCTAAGTTAGGAACTAGAAAATCACTATTAGTAGGAACTCTATAACCAATATGAGCAAGGATCGTGTAGTGACTATGAGGAAGGATTGCATAATAATCATGGGTTGATCTGGATTCAAACAGGAATGCAACAACTTACAAAGATATCCATAAACACAAAGATGCAGCTAAAATAATACTTCATTTCATTAATGTAAAATATTGAGATATGCTTACAAACAGAAAATGGAAATAGACAACTAGGGCGATGGTAGCTTATCTCTGAGAAGAGATGTGGTGGCTACATGCCTCTGAACTGAGTTACAATGAGGCTCAAAGGCCTATTTATTGTTTAGAAACAATGGAAAACCCTAAACATCCAAAAACCTAACCCTAGAAGTTGAAACGCCAAATTGTGGGCCCCGTTTGCGTAAATTGCTACATAAACTTCCCGGGGTCGTAACTTTGGCATATGATCTCAGTTTGACACATACAATATCTCGTTAGAAATATTTATCTGAGAACTACAACTTTGGGAAGAGCAACATCGGTCCATAGACCCATGATACTCTTAGTTTTCCCAAAAAAAGGTTGTTTAGGGCCTCAAAACGGCTCCGGAAGTTTAGGACTCGAAAAAACTGCTAAAAATAGTAAACTGTGCTACAGTTAAGGAAACTGAAAAGCTGAAAGAAACAATGGTGGGGGTCCAAGTGGACTGGGCAAGTGGCCACCAATATCCACCTGGATCATTCCTCCCCCGTTAGGAAGCAATGGTCCCCATTGCATTGAGTTCCTCCATGAGATGAGGAAACTTTTGCTGAACTTGGTCCCTAGTGAGCCACTTGCCCTGGTGAAGGAGTTGGCCTACTTTGACAACTCGATATAGTTGGATGTTCTATTGGTGAGTGTGCTTGAACTGTGTGTCCATGAGCCGATCAGTTTCATCTTGTTCCATGCAATCTGGATTTAACTATGTGGGTGTGAGCTATTATGCAATGTCGAGTGTGTCTAGTAATGGTGGAAAGTATGGCCGAAGGCAGTCCACATTGAACACTGGGTGAAGGCCAAGGAATGGGGGAATGATGAGCTCAAATGCATTGTCTCCCATAGCCTTGGTAATGGTGTAAGGACCATATCAGAGTGTTCTGAGTTTCCGATAGGCTCCGGTAAGGCATTCCTTTTGCAAATGCAACCAAACTTTGTCCCCCACCTAAAACTTGTGTGGCACCTGATGTTGATCATGTCACTGATTGTACTTGGCATTTGATTTCTCTAGAATGTCATGGACTTACTAACAAATATGTTCGATGTGCTCAATGAAGTTGTTTTCCTTATCTGTTTCAAACTAGACATGAGCCAAATCTACATGAGTAGCTACAAATGGCATGGCCACATAATTAGTACATAGTGGCTGGAATCCCAAGCCCACCTGAAAAGGGTTGTGGCTAGTCGAGCTGTGGAGAGCCCAGTTGTAGCTGTGCTAAACATAGGGGAGGCTCTCATCCCATGTGCGTGGATGTTTTAAGTTGTACATGCACAGAATGTGTACAATCATCATGTTGACAACCTCTATCTGGCCATCGGTTTGAGGATGGAAGGCTGTGGACTTAGTGATTTTGGTGTCTAGCATTGACCAGATACTAGACCAAAATGTATTGAGGAACCTGCTATCCCGATTTGAGATGACAGATTGTGGGATCCCAAAGTGCACCCACACTCGTTCAAAGAAGAGTTTAGCAATGGTTTCTGCTGTGATATTCTTCTTGCAGGCCGCCATAATGGTCATCTTCGAGAACCTGTCGATGACCACAAAAACACAATCATTTCCATGCTTAGTGGAAGGAAGGCTTGACATGTAATCCATGGAGATGGATTCCCAAGGTTGACTAGGGGTAGGTAGCGGGGTATAGAGGCATTGCTTCTTGACTGTCGATTTGGCAATGACATAGGCAGTGCATGATCTAATGTACTTCCTGATATCTTGTTAAAGATTCGGTCAGTAGAAATACTTCTATAGTACTGCCATCATTTTCTCAACCCTGAAATTCCCGGTAGCCCAACTATAGTGTGCTTCCCAAATCATCTTGGTACGCTTGTCTAAAGCAACACAAAGGTGACCCAGATGGCATAACAGGGCATCCTAGAGGTGAAAATCTAGAACATGTCGACCCTCTAAGAGTGTCTGATATGTGTGGCCAAAGTCTGGGTCACTTTTGTAGAGAAGTGGCCAATCAGAAGTCTCGTGCCCACAAGAGTTGAGCACGGTGGTTAATGACATGATCAGTGGTCGAGTGAGGCAATTGAAACATTATTGGTACTGCCCTTCTTATACTTGATATTCAAATGGAACTGTTGCAGGTATGTGGACCACTTCTGATGGCGATCATTCTGTAATTTCCCTTGGGTCTGTATGAATTGGAGAGGTTGTTGGTCTATGTGGATGACCGTTTCCTTCCCCAAAATGTAATGTTTTCATTGTTGGCAGACCTGCACAATGGAATACATCTCTTTGTCATAAGTGGGATACTTTCAAACTATGTCTGAAAGTGTCTCACTATGATATGCCACTGGATGACTGTGTTGAGTAAGGATTGCCCCAATAGCATAGTCAGAGGCATCTATCTCAACCTCAAATGGTTGTTGCAAGTCTGGAAATGCAAGCACTGGTGTCAAGCATAGGCAGTCTTTCAACTATGTGAATGCCTTCTGTTGAGATTCAGACCAAAAGAATTTTTCTTTCACTCCTCCCTTGGTGACTTGACTCAATGGACAAGTGATATGAGAAAATCCCAACATGAACCTGGGGTAGAAGTTGGCAAGACCTAGAAAGCTGTGGAGCTCCATTAGAGTGGTTGGAGAGGGCCAATCCCGAATGACTTGGATCTTGGTTGGATCCACATGCACCCCCTGTTCATCAATAATATATCCCAGATACTGAACCTGGGTCATGCCAAAAGTGCATTTCTCCAAATTGGCACATAACTTGTGTTGTCGTAGTGTTTGGAGAACCTATTGGATGTGTTGGAGGTGCTCTTCCCAACTCTGGCTGAAGATCAGGATGTCATCCACATAAAATGAGTTGGTGAATGGCCGCAAGATGTCATCCAATAGCCTCATGAAGGTTGCAGGAGCATTCGTCAATCCGAAAGGCATAACCAACCATTCGAAAAGGCCCTCCTCGGCTTTGAAGGCAGTCTTCCACACATCGGAGGGTTCGACTAGTACTTGGTGATATCCTGACTTCAAATCGATCTTCCTGAAATATTTTTCCCCCTTCAGTTGGTCCAGGAGGTCATCAATCCATGGGATCAGGTACCTATTATAGACACTGATCTTGTTCAATGCCT
This sequence comes from Pinus taeda, assembly GCA_000404065.3. Classification (NCBI taxonomy): domain Eukaryota; kingdom Viridiplantae; phylum Streptophyta; class Pinopsida; order Pinales; family Pinaceae; genus Pinus; species Pinus taeda. The sequence goes on along the minus strand of APFE031103296.1, from coordinate 334,597 downwards.
AATAGTCAATACAGAGTCTCTAAGTCCCATCCTTCTTCTGTACCAACACGATCAGGCTCCCACATGGTGATGAACTCGGACAGATGTGGCCTCTCTGTTGCAGCTCCTAAATCTGCCTCTTGATTTCATCGTTCTCCAGATCAGAGTGCCGATAGATTGGTCCATTAGGCAACGGTGCACCTGGGGTCAGATTGATGGAGTGCTTGACCTGACAGTGTAGAGGAACCCCTGCGGGGGAGGTGAAGATGTCCTCATACTCCTCCATGACCTTGTCCATCCATAGTTGTCATGCGGAGGGGCTTTGTTTGGAGGTCGTGGCCACCGTCTTCTTCTTTCCTTGAGGGTGTATCATCAAGAAAACAAATTTCCTGGTTTTGGAAATGAGCTTACTGCATTTTTTTACAATAACCAAAGAGATGGTGGTAGGCAGTGCTACCTCTAGTATCCTATGCAACTTATTTCCCAAAGTAATAATAACAACACGGGGCCTTGATTCATACATAGCATGTCACTTCCACAAGTATGGTTGTCCTAATAATACATCACAAACTTCAAGGAGAGCAATGTCAATAATAACTCATCCGTGAAGGGCTTGACGTTGTATGGAAGGCGACACTACTAGCTCACGCAAAGGTCCCATCCTTGGTGAAGCCACCCGATGGTGTATGGTTGTGGATGTGCTGTGGTCTGTAAGCCTAGCCGCTTCATGACCTCTACCAAAATGTGGTTCTTTTGGCTCCCACTATCGATAATGAACTGTAGCGGGGATCCCTTTACCTACTTCTGGGAGTGGAAGAGATTCTCCTTCTCCTCTGGATCCTCAAGTTCCTCCTTCTGGATCTTCGTGGTGGCAATGGTGGCGTTGGGGTTTGCATCGATAATCTGCTTCCCTATGTCATTCCTCTTGTCAGGTTTTGACTCAAAGTCGAAACATGCATCTGATTCTGAAACCTTTAGCTCAGCCACCAGTGACTGCTTGGCCTGACACTCACTTATGTTATGAGTGGACCTCTTATGAAACTCATACCATTTTCCCATGTCCTTTCTCGGCTTCGCAGTACTGTTCTTTGCTTGGAACTTTGGCGGGTTGTCTTGGGCCACCCTGCCTTGGCTTTGTCCTTTGTTCTGTAGTTTGAGGGCACCTTTCCCTCACTTCAAATTTGCAATTCCAAAGTCTCGCTTATTCTGTCTAAACTTTTGCTCGACCTTGACGGCATATCGGTATGCCGTGCCGAACGAGGAGATGTTCAGGAATTCTATTTCTTCTTGGATGTACTTGTGCAGGCAGCCGTGGTATTCAAGTATCAAATGCTACTCCGAATCCTTGATACCCAACTTTGTGCGAAGGGTATGGAAAATATTGGTAAACTCCGGCACGTCTTGGTCCCTTCCCTACCACAACGTGGTCCACTTTATGTATTGATACTCATAGCTTCCGACAGGGTAGTACTACTCCTTGATGGCATCCCAGAATGAATTCCAAGTGGGTGCGACTAAAAATAGTGAGTCAGTACTTTCATCCTTCTACTCGCAGTAGGTTTCTCACGAGTCCTTGACGTGGGGGGCTGCTTTGAGAAGAGCGAACATAATCTTTTCCTGATTGGAAAAATCATGAACAGAAAAATAACCCTCTAGCAGATTTAACCATTTATCGACGACATTTGCGTCTATTTGACCCTCGAGTATGGGGATTTCAAAATTAGCTTGTACCTTAAACAGTCTGGCGTTTCCAGAGTAGCTGTGGGAAGCCGATGTGTCGCTGTAGGTAACCGCTAAAGGATCTAGGCAAAGTTGTCCATAATCGCATTCCTTTGTCACTCGAGGGCTTCTTCAAGCAAGATTTTGATAGGATTTCTTGCTCCCTCGTCTTTCTTTTCATTCGCCATGGGAGGCCATCATGTTTTGCAAGGGAGTTCTTGCAAAGGTTCAACCAGTTGAAGCCCTAACTCCTTATATCCCAACCTCGTTGAGGGACATGCAAATAAAAACAGAGAAAACACAGACCACTCTGATACCACTGATCCGGATTTAAATAGGAATGCAACAAATTACAAAGATAACCATAAACACAAAGATGGAGTGGAAATAATACTTCATTTCATTAATGCAAAATACTGAGATATGCTTACAAATAGAAAATGGAAATAAACAACCAGGGTAATGGTAGCTTATCTCTGAGAAGAGATGTGGTGGCTACATGCCTCTGAACTGTTTTATAATAAGACTCAAAGGCCTATTTATTGTTGAGAAACTATGGAAAACCCTAAACATCCAAAAACCTAACCCTAGAATATGAAAGGCCAAACTATGGGTCCCGTTTGGGTAAATTGGTACATCAACTTCCCGGAGTCATAACTTTGGCATGCGATCTTCATTTGATGCATACAATATCTCGTTAGAAAGATCTATCCGAGAAATACAACTTTGGGAGGAGCAACATCGGTCCGTGGACCCTTGTTGCTCCCAGTTTTCCCAAAAAAATGTCATTTACGACCTCAAAATGGCTCCATATGTTTAGGACCCGAAAAAATGCTAAAAATAGTAAATTGTGCTACAATTAAGGAAATTGAAAAGCTAAAAGAAACAATGGTGGGGGTCCAAGTGGACTTAGCGAGTGGCCACCAATATGCACCTGGATCATGGACATGTATTTTACAATCACTATGGGTATAGATTTCATAGTCAATGTGAGAAAGGATAGCATAGTCACTGTGAGCAAGGATTATGCAGTGAATATCTCTATGAATAGTGTAATGAGTGTCAATAAGGGATTTAAGAAGTTCATAGTCACTATCATCAAGAAGTGTGCAATGACTAATAGAAAGGAGTAATAAATCACTATAGAGATATAGTGTGCAACACTATGGCTATGAAGTGCAATTTTCCTATCTTGGAATGTGTGCTTTTATGAAAGCATCAATAGTTAAGCATGTGAAGGAAATTCACTTCGACACTTAGAATTTATAAAGGAAGACTTGAACATTTAAACATCATGAGTAGGCATGACAATAATGGCTTGAAATAAAGGACAACAAGATTATAATAAGGCTCCAAAATTTGAATGTAGGCAAAATGTGGAGGGTGTTGTAGTAGCGACAACAAGACTCCATCAAGGACCATCTTATTCCATACATATCAAAGTATGATACTTCAAAGAATATGTATTAATCCCTAATAAGTTATATACTATCAACATGTTGGCCAACTCATGGTATTGAGAAATGAGCTTTGCCATATAAGAATGACAAAGAACTATATAGTCGCTTCATACGTTGTTAGGGTTTCTCAAGTAAGGTATCAACTACAAGCTATTGATGAAATTGTCTCTAATAAAGAATGTGTGACTTTAGTACTTAATGGAATACTAGGTTTATGGGATTAATTTGAAGCAAGTATCAATAGCTGAAAAGAAGTTCCATGTTTGGAGGAACTATCGAAAACTTGTTCTCACGAAGAATCAAGACTACTATCTAGAGAAAGAAAGCCAAAAGATGAATAATATTCTCAATTCTAAGCAACTCATTCCATTAAAGTTGGAGAAATAAAGAAGTTTGTAATTCAGAAGAACAAAAAGGGTTTTGATAGAATACCCAATCCTCAAAGGAAGAAAATTTTGTCTCAATTCACCGTTTTCATTACAAACAATTTGTTCAATTTAAATCCCAATGTCCTTAAAGGTTAAATGATATGAAGAAGAAAGGAAATAAACATACTACCATGATAGAATTTGATGAGAAATCCAAGATATCCGAATTCGAAGGAGATAAAGATCACTTCTACTATTGTGCAGTTGCAACATCTCTTGCATCTGACAACAAAATATGGTTGAATCGGAATGGTGCTTCAAGACATACATAGACATATGACAAGGGAGAGTGATTATCTTACAATTTTGATTGAAATAATATTTACACAAGTGGTAGATCTTGGATACAATAACAACTATGCAGTGAAAGGAATTGGGACAACATCCATTCAGTTGGAAACATGTGAAGACATTCACTTGAGAAACATACTCTATTTTCTTTGTTTGAAAAATAATTTTGTTTAATTATCATGTTTAGAATATAGAAGAGATAGAGTGGTTTTCATTGATGGGAAAGTTCTTTTGTAAGACAAGGTCTATAATATAAGCACTACTAGGGTTGTTGGGAATCATGAAGGAAGGCTGTATAGACACCAAGAGAAATGTTCCAAAGCTTTAGTACAAAACTATATTAAATTTATTGATCTATGGCTTAGGAGATATTCACATCTTAATTATAGATCCTTGCTACATTTGAAGCAAATTGTTTCAAGTGTACCATATTTGCAGATAGATCATGAAGGTCTAAGGGATGTGTTATTGGAAATAATATGAAGAAACGATTTCCAAGTAGTGAACATAGGTCCAATGAAATTTAGGATCTAGTCCAATATAATTTATGTTGTCCCATGTGGATGAAACCTCTTGGAGCCACTCTATAGTACATATCCTTTATCAATGGCTTATCCACAAGCGGTGGATCTATCAAATGAATAAAAAATATGAAGTTGTAGAATGTTTTGAAAATTAAAAGTAGAAGTGGAGATTTAGACAAGGAAGAGAATCAAGATCCTAATATTGGATAATGGAGGAGAATACACCTCCAAGGAATTCATTTCCTTCTGCAAGGATGTTGGGATTAAAGGGAGATGATAGTTCCTTGTAATCCTTAATGGAATGGAGTAGCTGAAATAAAGAACATGTCTATTGAATATTCCATGAGGGAGGTGATACATTATCAAGATGTACCAATGTTCTTATGGGGAGAAGTTTTTAAGACATCCATCTGCGTCCTAGATACAAGTCCTTATAGGATTTTAGAAGATAAGACTCCTGAAGAAGCATCACAGGTTAGAAACGATAGGTTTGTCATATGAGAACATTTATTTGTCTAGTGCTCATAGATATAGACAAGGATAGGAAAAATAATTTAGAGCCTTTTAGTAATAAGGGAATATTTTTGGGGTTCATTGAATCATCAAAAACCTATAGAATCTATGTTCCATGGAAACAATAGGTTTATCATATGAGAACATTTGTTTCTCTAGTGCTCATAGATGTACCCAAGGATAAGAGAAATAAGTTAGAGCCTTTTAGTAATAAGGGAATATTTTTTGGGTTCATGGAATCATCAAAAATCTATAAGATCTATGTTCCATGGAAACGATAGGTGGAATTTAGAAAATACATTAATTTTGAAGAAAATGCAACTTATTAGAAATCCAGATAAAAGAACACAAAAGATGAAGATGAAGAGAAGAAGCATGTGGCTCCTAAAGAAGAGGTTAGAAGTCCTCCCTCTTCCTCCAGTCATCCTAAAGATCATGAATATATTCCAAAAGTAACTTGTGAACCCTTGTATAATATGGTTGTTCTAGAAAATATAAAAATACCAAGATGGCTAAAATATACTTTGCAATATGCAGAAGGACACGTGGCTCTGCAAGGCACCTTGAAGGAATCTATGAGACCTAAGAGGTACGTTATGAAAATTTAATGACAAAGTTATTTGACTCCAAACCTTCCAACTACAAGGAAGAAGAAACTTCACAAGTGTGGAAGGGTGCAATTATGGAGGATATCAATCTATTATGAGCAATGATGTTTGGTAAATTGTTCCAAGATCTGAAGGAAATTCTATGGTAACCTCAAAGTGGACTTACAAGATCAAGCATGTAGTAGATGGGAGCATTTCCAAATATAAGGAAAATTCATGGCCTGAGGATTATCCCATAAAGAGGGAGAAGACTACGATGAATTATTTGCACGAGTTTCTAGGTACACCATGATTAGATATCCTATCTATGTTGCTTCATTTACGGGATCAAAGCTACATCATTTGGATGTAAAGTCCACTTTCCTGCATTGTGTGATTCAGGAAGAGATGTACCTAGAGAAAACCTAAGGTTATATGGTTCCTGATAAATAATATCATGTGTGAAGATTAAATTTGACCTTGTATCAACTCAAATAATCTCTGAGAGCTTGGTATTCTAGAATTGATGGATATCTTATTAGACTTGGTTTCTCTAAAACTGTTGATGATCCAAATATTTACATCAAGCCTGTGAAAGGTGAGTTAGTGATATTGCTACTATATGTTGATAATTTGTTTCTAAAAAGTGTATATGATATTATTACATAGTGTAAAATGGAGTTGGCCTCTAAATTTGACATGAGGGATCTTGGCTTGATACATTACTATTTGGGACTAGAATTCTGGAAGAACCTTGTTGAAATATTTTTTGGACAAGGAAAATATGTCATTAAAATTTTTCAAAAGTTTCTGATGATGGAGTGCAAATTTATGGAAACTCCTATGGTAGCGAACCTGAGATAAGTGAGAGATTGTAAATCTAATGTGGTGAATATGTCCATGTACTTGAATTTGGCTATATTATTGATGTATTTGGTAAATATCATACCAATTTTTATTTTTTTTGGTAAGCACCTTGAGCTAGTTATAGATGGAATTGGGACACGAGCATTGGGTTATAGCAAATAATAGATTGATATATTTGTGTGGTACTATTAACTATTGTTTGAGATATGCTTTTAATGATGAGATACAGTTGCAGGGATATATGGACTCTAATTGGGTACGGAGTGTGGATGACAAGATAAATATAGTTGATTTATGTTTGATTTGGGTCTACGATACCCTAGATGAGTAAGCAAATAACCTCTATCACACTCAATACTATAAAAGCGTAATATATTGCAAATTTTTTGGCATGTTGTGAGGGAGTGTGGATTCGAAATCTACTCTTTGGATTGTTCGACTAGATGATAGAACCAAGAGTGTTTTTTTGTGATAATTAAAACTATGTGAAGCTAAGAGACAATTAATCATTTCATGATAAGACAAAACATATTGAGATCAAGTGCCACTATATTTCTTATATGGTATAGAAGGGAGTGGTGAGGCTCAAGTATATCTCCATTGATGAGTAGATGACTAACATTATAACAAAGTATTTCTCTTAGGTGAAGTTTGTATACTTCAGAGACAAGCTTGGAATAGTGAAGAACTCCTCTATCAATGAGAGGGAGCATTTATGTGATGTCAATAGGGGCATGGCGCATTGTTGGAAACAAAAAGAGTTTGGACCAGACTATCAATTGGTGGAAGATAGGGGTATGGCTCTGACTATTGGCGACTATAGGAGCATGACTCCTACTATTAGTGAGATAGCATGATGGTTGGACATTCTTGGAATGAGTCACACAGGAAGGACGAAAGAAATACAATGTGACATTGATTCCTGTGAGTTTGATCTACCACCCTACTGGATAGAATTAATTCCATCAACTCTACTTCATGTACTACTTTAAACAGAATGGCTAGAAAGACAAGAAGAGTACTTATCAACACCAACAATGAAGGTTTTTCTCAAGGAGTTAAATGAACATATTTTCATCCTTTCATCATAGTGTTACTACAAATGGCATGGCCACATCAATAGTACATAGTGGCTGGAATCCCAAGCCCACCTGAAAAGGGTTGTGGCTAGTCGAGCTGTGGAGAGCCCAACTGTAGCTGTGCTAAACATAGGGGAGGCTCTCATCCCATGTGCATGGATGTTTTAAGTTGTACATGCACAGAATGTGTACAATCATGTTAAATTTGGACAACTAGGTCCAAACTCCATGTTCTGATGCTCAGATTAAGAGGCTAATATTTTTGTTGGATTCCTCTTTCTGAGAGGTATAAATTCCATATAAAAATAGTCTTAATCCGATGAGCAGAACTTATATTTTGAATTTATTATTCTTAATAAATTATATGTGCAAGGTCAACTAGTTTTGTAATGTAGGCTCACATGCCCAACAGATGTGTCACACACCCTCATTGATGGATATATATACAGGAAAAGTTGGAGAGAATTTCATCACAACTCAACTCACATCTTCCTCTCTCATCTTAGAGAGTACGAGCTACCTGGAGGACGAATTTCAGCCACACATGAGAAGGACGAAGAGGACAGACCGTACGGATTTTCTGCTACTAGGGTTTCTGCTGCTAGGGTTTCGCAGAAAGTTTGACCAGTGTTGACTTTGGTCAACACTTGGTCCAATCAAGCTGAAAATTTGTGGGAAGTTCGATTTTTGAAGGCCGTACTAGCTGGAACAAAAATCGAGGTCAAAGGGTTGACCGTTTTGCTGCTGCATTGACTTTTAGCTTGCTGCCCCTACGTTGACTTTTCTGGACAGCGTTGGCTTTTGTAGAATTGACTTGGGTTGACTCATCTATTGGTTGGAGGGTTGTTGTGACACATCTGGGCTGGCTGACCAAAGGAGACTTTGCTGGTTGAAGCATCTTGTTGATCGCCGAAACGAACACACACATTTTTCCTGTTTCTGATTTGTCTTCTGTAAGATCTGCTTATATGTTCTATCTGCATTTTGCTTAACTACTTGTATGATTGTTGTGAGAAAAGTGAAATTGCTTTTAGCATAGAACATCTACAAAACTTTACATGGTATCAAAGCTCAGGTGAAGACAAACTCTATATATAGCAATCATCATCGAAGGAAATGGGTTCCAAGGAGAATGACAAGCAGACTAGTCTTGAATTCAGGGAGAATGACAAGCTGACTGGAAGTGGTGACTTCTATGCCTGGAAGATGTTATTAGATCTCAAATTGGAAGATCATGATCTCCTAGATCATGTGACAGGGAAGATTCAAGAACCTCCATCAAATGCCTCTGCTGCTGTTAGAACCAAGTATAAGAAGGGAGAAATCAGAGCAAAGCTGCTGATCAGGGAATCCATAAATAAGAGTCTAGTTGCCTACATATCTGAACTAGGCACATCCAAGGAGATGTATGACAAACTGATACTTATGTTCCGAGTAAACAATGTGAACCAAGTGCTATTCCTCAAGAACAAGTTGAAGAATATGAAGAAGGGCCGAGACGAGTCTATTCAAACTTTCTTTATGAAGTTGACCAAAACCAGGAACAATCTGCTAGCTATTGGGGAGACAATAGCTGATCGTGAGATGGTTCTCACCGCACTTGGAGGACTTCCATATGAATGGCAAGTATTCACAACTACCATTCTCAACAATAATACCATTCCTAACTTTGATGAGCTTCTGTCTAGATGTATGCAAGAAGAAACAAGGATGAAGGAATTTGATAATGAAAGAAATGCTGCCTATGTTGCTCATTCCCGAAAGAAGAACTCTGGTGGTTCTAAGGACAAAGGAAGGACTAAGACTCAAGAGAAGAAGGGTAAATGTTTCACCTGCCATAGGACTGGACACTATGCTAGAGAATGCCCCTTCAAGAAGGATTCTCCCGATAGTGACGATAACAACAACAACCGAAGGAATGGGAATCGAAGAAATGACAAATCCAAAGGAAAGAGGAAGGCTCACTTTGGAGGAAACAATCAACCTTCTAAAAGGACCAGAAATACCAGGTATGAGGAGTCTAATGTTGTTGATAAAAGAAATGAGTATATTCTAGTATCTGCTCTCTCAGCTGCATTCCCGCCCGACACTATGGATGTCTGGCTAATCGATAGTGGTGCCTCAAGACACATCACCGGATTCAAGGAAGCACTTTCTGACATGGTTGAAAGGGATACTAATCTAGAAATTATCCTTGGGGATAATGCCACTTATCCTGTGAAAGGGACCGGGACTGTGACCCTCCACTTGTCTCAAGGACAAGTCCTCCGTCTACAAGGGTTACTCTATGTACCCAAATTGAAGAAGAACCTTGTGTCTGTATCTGCCATGGAAGACAAAGGATTCAATGTAAATTTCTCTGATGGAAAGGTACTCATGTGGAAGAAGAGCTTCAAGGAAGCTATCTCAATTGGTTTTAGAGTTGGTACACTCTACCAGGTTGGAGGGAGTCTGTTGGGAGCTATGACTTGTGATACTATCCGTCAAACCGAACTATGGCACCAAAGATTTGGACACCTTCATTACAAGGCTCTTCCCGAAGCAAGGAAGGTGGTGACAGGGATGCCTGATTTTGGAAATAATCATGAAGGTGTATGCAAGGGCTGTGCTGAAGGAAAACATACAAGGGGACCTTTTCCCTCAAGTGTCACAAAGACATCTGAGATATTGCAACTGGTCCATTCTGATCTTTCCGGTATGTTGCCTGTAACATCCCTGGGGGGATATTCTTACTATATGACATTTACTGATGACTTCTCTCGCAAAACCTGGATATACTTCTTGAAGAAGAAGGATGAGGCTTTCATGTGGTTCCGTACCTTCAAAGCCTTGGTGGAAAATATGACCGGAAAGAAGATCAAGATTTTGAGGACTGACAATGGCACTGAATATGAGTCAAATGAGTTCAAAGACTTTTGCAGAGAAGCTGGCATTAAGAGGGAGACTACCAATGCATATACTCCTGAGCAGAATGGTGTTGCTGAACGCAAGAATAGGACTATTGTGGAAGTTGCCCGTGCCATGCTATGTGACCAGGGTCTACCAAAGTTTCTGTGGGGAGAAGCTGCAAATACTGCTGTGTACATTCAAAACCGATGCCCTCATTCCGCTTTGGACTCCAAAACTCCCGAAGAGGTTTTCTCTGGTAAGAAACCTGATGTCTCACATTTTAGAATTTTTGGATGTCCTATCTATTTTCATGTGCCGAAAGAAAAGAGAAGTAAGCTGGATGCTACTGGGAAGAAAGGAATGTTTGTGGCTACTGTGAGACTTCTAAGGCATATAGAGTCTATGTACCTGGTCAAAGGGAAGTAGAGATAAGCCATGATGTCACTTTTGACGAAGATGCTTCCCTGAAGAAAGTAGTAGATCTTCCTAGATCTGAAGAAAATCATGAAGAAAGACCTGGAAATCTGAAAGAACCCCAGGATGAGACTATGCCTGATGTTGAAGGGCCAATGGACCCTATTGATCCTTCCCCTTCTCTAGGAAAGAAGCCATCATGGCTCAGGGACACCCTCGAAGATGCTGAGGGTCATGCTGCCCCAAGGGGGACATTCCGAGAAAGCAAGAAACCGTGTAGATACCAAGGGTATCTAGCTACCATGAGTACTATTCTACAATCTGAACCTGGATCTTTTGAGGAAGCCATCAAGCATCAAGTCTAGAAGGATGCTATGCATGAAGAATATGAGGCTATTATGAAGAATGATGTCTGGGATGTGGTCCCGAGACCGAAGGACAAATCTGTTGTCACCGCTAAATGGCTCTACAAGATTAAACATGGATCTGATGGGAGTGCTGAAAAGTTTAAGGCAAGATTTGTTGCCCGTGGCTTCTCTCAAAAGGAAGGAATTGACTATGACGATATATTTGCACCTGTGGCACGATATACCACCATCCGATCCATCATAGCCCTTGCTGCTACGCAAGGATGGAGTCTTCATCAGATGGATGTCAAGACCGCCTTTCTGCATGGTGCAATAAAGGAAGAGGTGTATGTAGAACAACCTCTGGGATTTGAAGTTCAAGATCGAGACACTTATGTCTGCAGGTTGAAGAAAGCCCTCTATGGGTTAAAGCAAGCACCCAGAGCTTGGTATGAGAGGATGGATAGTTACTTGATGAAGCTGGGCTTCACTCGAAGCAATGCTGATCCAAACCTTTACTTCAAGGTTGTGGAAGGAAAGCCTCTCATTCTAGTGCTGTATGTGGACGACCTCTTCCTGACAGGTGATGACCCTCTCATTCATCAATGTAAGAGGGAGCTTGCTGCTGAGTTCGAGATGAAAGACCTAGGACTGATGCACTATTTCCTAGGCCTGGAGGTCTAGCAGAGACCTGGAGAGATTTTCCTTTCTCAAGGAAAATATATTGTGAAGCTTCTGGAAAGATTTGGGATGGTGGACTGTAAGTCCGTGTCGACACCAATGGAACTCAACTTTAAGAAGTTGAGTGGCAGCGCTGCAGGGCCTATCTTGGCCAATCCTACTGAGTATCGTCAACTCATAGGAGCTTTGATGTTCTTAGTGAACACCCGTCCGGACATATGTTTTGCAGTGAATACTTTGAGTCAACAGATGGTTGAGCCTCATCATTTTCACTGGGTTGGTGCCAAGAATCTTTTGAAGATATCTTTGGGGCACGATAAACCATGGGCTGAGATACACTGCCGGGAGTGTGATACTCCGTGGATATACTGATGCCGATTGGGCTGGCAGTGTGGTGGATCGTAAGAGCACATCTGGATGCTGTTTCTATCTTGGTTCTCCTTCGATCTCATGGATGAGCAGGAAGCAGAAGTTGGTGGCTTTGAGCACCACGGAGGCCGAATACATTGCTGCTAGTATGGCCTGTTGGGCTGGCTGACCAAAGGAGACTTTGCTGGTTGAAGCATCCTGTTGACCTCCGAAACGAACACACACATTTTTCCTGTTTCTGATTTGTCTTCTGTAAGATCTGCTTATATGTTCTATCTGCATTTTGCTTAACTACTTGTATGATTGCTGTGAGAAAAGTGAAATTGCTCTTAGCATAGAACATCTTCAAAACTTTACAGAAGGGCTCAAATTGTCCTCATGAGTTAGACTCCAGTTAGGATGAGTTATTTCTAATTCACTAGAATAATCATCAAGTTAGCATGGGTAGAGTTGGAGCTTCAATTCAGTGGAGTCTTCATCAATTTGACTACAAAAAAAGGTGATAGTCAGAAGTTCAGTTAGAGCGAGTTAGTCTTCAGTCTTGATTGAAGGAAGCACGAGTTAGTCTCCAGTGTTGATTGAAGAGAGAACGAGTTAAGAACTCCAGTGGTGATTGGGGAGAGAATTAGTTGGATTGTCAATTAACTTGTCAATTAGAAATTGAGTTCTAAATTTGAACTAGGTCTTGCATTTTCAAATTGGGCCTACAAAGAGGAGGATGAAGGCACAAGGAAAGGCAATTGTTTTGTGCACAAAGGTTTGTGACAAGATAGAGCTCATGAGTTTGTGAGAGAGCCTTGATTGTGGAGAGCGTAAGAATTGTTTCCTAAGAAATAGGAGGCACAAGTGTGCTAGGATTTAGGAGTTGGTTGTGCACATAAAAGAGGGCTTGGGTCCTAAAAATAGGAGGCAGGAAGTGCACAAGGGTATAGGGATTTCCCTATAAAATAGAAGCTAATTGCACTAGAGAATAGGGGTTGATGTGCGCTAGGAAATAGGGAGCTAGTGTGCAAGGATTAAGGAGCCTATAGTGCGCAAAGATCAAGCAGAAGTGAGTAGGTTTTGCAGAGCAAGTCAAGGAGGAAGCAACAATTTGTCTCAAGAACAATCAATAAAATAGCCAAATCAAGCAAGCAGGTTTTCCCTATTGGGTTTTTTGAGAAAAATAAATGTGTCAATTTGTGCATGTGTTTTTATCTTTGTATTTGTATTCCACTGCTTATAAGTTGTTAAGAAGCTCTGTATCTTGATGAAAGTTAACTATATTTCAGTTTTCAATAATTCACAAAGTAGTTGCAGAGTTTCATGGAAATTGAACATGGTATCAATGCAAAGATCAGTGTAAAGACCAACACCAGATTGGCCAGTTAATGGATAACACAGATCAAGCAGAAGGCTTGCGTTAGAGTTTGAAGAACATAGTAGTTCTTTGGATAGCAGTATGGCGTTCCAAGGACTGAGGTCGGATCACAGTTCAGAGGGAGCAACTGCAACAATAGATAAACTGGTAGTGTTGGAGGCACATCCAGGCGGAAGAGGTTCTTCCAGAAGTACCTTCCTTGCTAAGAGGGAGTGTTGAAAATGTAGCGAGCAAGGTCTTTTGGCTTGTGCCTTAGCTAGTGAAGACCTCAAATTGTCCTCATGAGTTAGACTTTAGTTAGGATGAGTTATTTCTAGTTTATTGGAATACTCATCAAGTTAGGATGCATAGAGTTGGAGCTTTAGTTAGGTGGAGTCTTCATCAATTTGACTACGGAACGAGGTGACAGTTAGAAGTTCAGTTAGAGCGAGTTAGTCTTCAGTCTTGATTGAAGGAAGAACGAGTTAGTCTCCAGTGTTGAGTTGGAGAGAGAACAAGTTAAGAATTCAAATGGTGATTGGAGAGAGATTTAGTTGGACACTCTGTTAACTTGTCAATCAAAACTCAAGTTTTAAATTTGAACTAGGTCTCGTTGCCTTTTCGAATTGGGCCTAGAAAGAGGAGGATGAAGGCACAAGCAAAGGCAATTGTTTTGTGCACAAAGGTTTGTCACATGACAAAGCTCACGATTTTGTGTGAGAGTCTTGATTGTGGAGAGTGTAGGAATTGTGTCCTAAGAAATAGGAGGCACAAGTGTGCTACAATTTAGGAGTTGGTTGTGCATAGAGAAGAGGAGTTGGGTCCTAAGAAATAGGAGGAAGGGAGTGCGCAAGGATATAGGGATTTTCCCTATAAAATAGGAGTTCATTTGTGCTAGAGAATAGGGGCTAATGTGCGCTAGGAAATAGGGACCTAGTGCGCAAGGATTAAGGAGCCTCTAGTGCACAAAGATCAAGCAAAAGTGAGCAGGTTTTGTAGAGCAAGTCAAGGAGGAAGTAGAGGAACACTTGTGTGCTAGAGGGTCAAGATCAAGCAGGATCTAGGCCAACCAAGATCAATTGTATCAACTGAGATTTGTGTGAGAAGCAAAACACTTTCTCAAGAGAGACAAATTGCTTTGTAATAGATCCAAGTGCTCAAGAACAACCAATAAAATAGCCACATCAAGCAAGTAGGCTTTCCCTGTTGGGTTTCCTGAGAAAAATAAGTGCGTCAATTTGTGCATGTGTTTTTATCTTTGTGTTTGTATTCCATTGCTTAGAAGCTGTTAAGAAGTTATTTATCTTGGTGAAAGTTAACTAAATTTTTGTTTTCAGTGATTCACTAAGTACTTGCAGAGTTTCATGGAAATTGAACAGGAAGAACAAAGCAAAGCTTGTGACAAGAGGATTTTCGCAAAGTGATTTGTGTTCAAATTCAAGAGGGAGAAATTGTACTGACATTTAGAATTGTGCCTAATGACTGGAAGAGCTCCAAGTTCAGAGGGAGTAGGCAAGCCAAAAAGTTTGAAGGATGCCATGATGGAGAAAATTGTGCCGAAAAGAAGTCAATGGTGACTTCCAAGTGAATTTACAAGATGAAGTATGCGATAAATGGAAACAAAGAGAAGTACAAAACAAGATTTGCGAGGATTCTTCCAAAAAGAGGGAGAGGACTATGAGGAGACATTTGCTCCAATTGTCAGGTACACTTCTGTAAGAACTATTATTGTTGTTGCTTCTATTATGGGTTGGAAATCACGTTAGGTGGATATGGAGATTACTTTCCTTAATGGAGTAATTGAGGAAGAAGAAGTGTACGTAGAGCTACCTTAGGGCTTTAAGGTACATGAGAGGGAATCTCATGTTTGCAGAATGAGAAAGCTTTACATAGAAATCATGCATGGTATTCTTGGATTGATGGTTATCAAACGAGTCTTAGTTGAACTTGTTGAGAAATCCTTAGGGCAGCTTATTAGGATTCCTTGAATTCGATTTCTCTTAACTTGATAGTTGTTTGTGACATTCTTTTACTTGATTGACTAGGTTCTTCTTCTACTTGTTATTATTATGTTCTTTATCATCAAACAACTACCAAAACATGAAGATTATTAAAGACAAATGAACACAAGATGTAGGCACTTAGCCAGGGAAAAACCCCTCTACGAGGCGAAAACCCAATGAAATTCTCTTCTTCTTTAGGAATGAATTCAAATGAGACAACCAATACTTCTAGACCTACCTCCCTCCACCAATTCAGCGTTCTAGATAAGATTCTTCAAGGTCAACTCCAGGGAAGTGCTTCAAATCAAGTGAACAATGATCTCGGTTCTTTTCTTTTGCTTATGAAATTCTGAAACTGTATCTTCGGTCCTGTACCTTAGCTACTATACTTAAGGAATTTCGCACATGTGGACTGTTGTAGTGTTAATTTAGGCAATAATGGTATGTTCTATGCTTTAGAGCAATTTTACTTCAATTTCTTTATTAGCCCAATATCAATATTCTGATTAGTAATCACATCAACATGATAGTAAAATGCAGATAGAACATAAACATAAATAGTAGAAGACAAGCCAAGACAAGAGGACACAAGATGTGGCACCAGCCAAGGACAAACCCCATTGTAGGGAAACCAAAAAAGTTAATGCTAGTCAACAGGGCAGATTTGACCCTCAACAAATTAGTCAACTTCAGTCAACTTCAGCCTCTAAATAGCAAGATAAAACAACCCTCAAAACAATCAAAGTTAGCCTAGTCAAAGTCTGGTCAAACAACCCACCTGCAGTTAGCCTTAGCTACAATCAACGCTGGTCAACAGTCAACGTTTAACCTCGATTTCTGTGTCCAGAAATGCGGCATTCCTGAACAGAGATAGCCCTCACAAAAACACAGTGAAAGGAGGTCAATGCATGTTGGTCAACGCTTAGTCAAACTGTCTAGAAATTCGGTCTCCTTAAATTTCGGCCTCCTGAAATTTTGGCCACCTGAAATTTCGCTCTCTTGAAATTTCGGACCCGTGGAGAGATAGAGGCCCAGAGATCCGTACCCAATCAATGAAGAGAGAGAGATAGAAGTGTGAAGATGAGTGTCCAAATGAGGCTAAGTCACCTTCTATTTATATGCAATGTTGAGGATGAATAGACGTCACTGTTGGGCTTCTGAGCCTACATTAGTTTGTTGGTCGACCTTGACAATTTGACCATAATCAAAATAAATTCATAACTTCATTTGTACATGTCAGAATTGGATGATCTTTAGATCAATCCTACACCTCTTGAAGTTTGGCCCATGTGGAGTTTGGCCCTAGTTGCCAATTTTAACATGTAGGATGAATTTCGATCTTCTTCTTTGCGTGTACTTTCCTTCAATCAAGAGACCTTCCTTCTTTTTTTTTTTTTCGCTCTCTTTGTCTATCTTAAAATTGCAAATTGGATGTATGTGACTCAAGCCACAAGAGGTCGAAGTTCAGGCCTATATATAGTCTTCATGTTGGACGAATTTCTTCAATGATGCCGACATGTCAGTGAGAGAGGCTAACTTGTAGGAGACGGAGCCGACTTGGTGTATGAGTCTAATTTTATATTTTGACACAAACAAATTTTCTTCTGACATAGAAGAACCCATGAAGGGTCTTTTACATGATGACAATGACATAAACCCTATAAGCCTTCAATGGAGGCTTGACTTAGTAATAAAATACATAGAGCATGAAACCCATGGTCATAAAAAATAAATTTTCTTTTCTTTCTTTTGACAAATACACTATATCATGAATCAAATACAATTATGAAGATCGATACTAGTTACATTTCTCAATACTCCCTGTTAACTAGGTAGCTATTCATAATTGTTCAACTGGTAGAAGGTTGACCTCAATTTGAAATGTTCCAAGAAGAGTACAACAACATACACAATGCTAGGGATACCCTAACTGCTAGGGTATCCAACACATCGAAGATCCAAGTGTCTTGACACTATTGTCATACACTCATGCAAGGATCTAAGATACTAACAGGGACTAAGGTGTTATATAGGCATCAACCACTATAGGTTCCACAGGCTTTAGCGCTAACACGAACCCTCATGGATCTAGGTATCATCTCCAAGGTCGGAGCTTCACAAGACCAATGATATTCTCCCTTACTGAGATCTAGACATCATCAACAATCAGCCAAGATGTCCTCCCAAGTACCACCATACAAGCAGTTATATGGTACTTCATCTCTCTCTCTCAATCATCAATCCAAGCATGCTTGTCAAATATTCAAAACATCTCAGGGAGTGATCCACACATCAACTACTTGTTCAACCATTATAACATCTAGTAGCTTCACAACCCTAACCAGTATCAAACTTCCAATGTATATTTTCTTTATCCAAGCTTCTTTTCTACTAGGGACCCAGCCACAGAGGCTCTTTCTTTTGCATTATCATATCATTAGAGAACTTCAACCTTCCAAAAATTCATTTCTTCGAGAACATCATTCTTATCTTCATATAGTAACAAGGTCATTTATTAATAATCAATGTAAACTTAAATGTCATTGAGATTCTTACAACTCCCTCTTTCCATCACGCTTAACATCATCATCAAGTCATCATTAGGTATGAGGTAGATAAGCATCTTCAATATCTTGAAGACTATGTACCTCCAAATCTTATCAACGGGTACAACCAAGAACAAATATACAAGAGCATGAGGTTTACTTTATCAATATATGGTTAGCATGTCATCATAATGGGAGCATCTAGGGTTATCAATACTTTGAATAAGAAATCAAACTTTAGATATCCAAAAGCCTAAACCTAGTTAGGTTTACAATCAACAAGGGTTACATTTCTCATGCCCTAGACTTTTACAACTATTTTCTAGGGTTTTTGGTACAAACCATAAATTCCATCATCAAAACTGAACTTTAGATATCAACAAATTATTACAATCATAGCGAAAGCATTATTACATCTAGGGTTTCATTATTATGCCTTGGTACCCTATATCAATCTCTACTAGAGTTTTATCGTAAACCCTAGGCACAAACATCCAAATTTAATATTAGATATACAACAACTCTAGGGTTTCAATCAAACAGAAGCATATTTACCTAGGGTTTTATTCCTAAGATTTTATTATTGACTATTGCAAGGGTTTTGTCATAAACCCTAATTCATCAAACCCTAAAAATCTAGGGTTTCATCATATATCCTAGACATCAATAAAAGGCTAGGGTTTTATCTAAACATTAAGAGAGTAGGATTTCATCATGTGTTCTAGACTTCATCAACAAATCCTAAGTAGACTAGGGTTTTATAGTAAACCCTAAAGATTAGGGTTTTACCAAAGTTAACAAAGATAGATAGTATGACAATGGTTGATTTGATCTAAAGATCAATCATCCTTAAAAACACAAGAATCTTTAAGATTCTATAAGAAAACCCTAGACATGAGAAATTTAGTAATATAAAGGAAATTTCAAAATGGTAGTACCTTCTTATCTGCTACAAATCTTGCAATTTTACATACCTAGTGTTGCTATTGTAACAAACCTTGTAGGGTTTCTTATTGAAGGACTTTTTCTGCAACAAAGCTTCTTATAAGTCTCCTTTTGAAGACTCCCTCTGAATCTACTCTTGAAGTATATACTTGCAAGCTTAGTCCTTCCAAGGGAAGTACAAGAGAAAGGACAACAAAGATAAAGCTAGATATATCAAGACAAAACTTCTTTAGTAAGAAGGTGGAAGCTTCTTCTTGAAGGGATCACTCTTACCGTGAAGTGTGTCATATGATCATGATTTCTTTATGTACCTTATTCCTCCATAATAAGTTCTCTACAATGGTTTCTCCAAGATGCCATGAATGCTTCAAAGATGTCAAGATTAAAGGATGGTGTAGACTGCTTCTTCCAAGTGGTCTTTCCAAAGAGACTTCAAAGAAAGCAAAACAAAAGGTAATTCCACTGGTCTTCTCAACTTCTGGATAGGATGTAATGCGCTACTACAAGTCCTCAAGTAGAGTTTTCCTCACATTGATATATATTGTTTCCTTTTGATAACATATGCACAAGGATCTTCTTTCTCTTTCTTCAATAGCACTAGACACTTATTCCACAAAGAATGCAGACCTAGATCTTTTTCAACATTCCTTAACTTGAATAATAACGCTGCTTCTATCCTTGAATTTTGGTTAGGGTAACCTTGTAGGTGCTACTACAAGCATTTAAGATTTGATGTACTTTCTAACAATGACTTCTATGACCCTCTAGTTATGACTTTATTAACCGCTATAGTAGACTGCTCAAGATGGGCCTAAAATGCTTTACACAATAGAGATTCTTTTGTCAGCTTTTATGTCTTTAGAGAGGGTTTGGATCTCTTATATAGAGGATTCTCGGATCCTTTTAAGATGATTGTAGCTTCACCAAAGGCCTTCCAACTAGGCCTTCCAACTAGGCCTTCAATGCTTCTATGCAAACTCAGACTAGGTCTGTTCCTTTCTTTGAGAGCTAATTTTAGTCTACAAATTATATGACTTGGTCACCCATGCACAAAAATTAGATCTCTGAGGTGACTTGCACGAAATGTTATAGGTTCAGGTCTTAAAGACAATTTTGAGATCCTAAACTTTGAGCACAAAACTTCGCTCTTTATCACAAGGTACTAGGCCTTGTTAATGCTTAATTTTTAGTCTTTCAAATCTCCAAATGATGCCACTCGACTTCTTGCTTAGGCCTGCGACCCAATTGTAGATGTGTAAACTTTTAAATGTGCGCGAAAATTTGCTCTTATAATTTGTCTATCCTTCTGGGGAACCCGACTTTCAATGGCTTAGACTTGGAACCTTCTTTCAGACATTGATCTTCTAGCTGCCTTTTTCCTTTTACTCCTTTGCCTTAGCTCTGATATCATGTGGAGAAATCCTTAAGGCAACTTATTAGGATTCCTTTAATTTGATTTCTCTTAACTTGATAGTTGCTTGTGACATTCTTTTACTTGCTTGATTAGGTTCTTCTTCAACTTCTTATTATTATGTTCTTTATCATCAGACAACTACCAAAACATGAATATCATTAAAGACAAATGGACACAAGATGTAGGCACTTAGCCAGGGCAAAACCCCTCTCCTAAGGGAAAACCCAACAAAATTATAATGAACAAGGTTCGTATACGCAGCAGAGTAAGCTTTAAAATACTTCGAAGACGAAGACATCCATTGTAGGAAAAGTAAGTGTATATTGAATATAATAAAAGAATTGGTATGAGATGATTACAAATGAGGGTGAGGGCCTTCTTATATGCCCTAGGTAGGTGCCCCTTCAGTAACGGACATGTCCTTAGAACATGTTTCTTCAATACTAACTATTAGCTAGTTTATCATTATGATTTATTATTTACATTATTTTTATTATTTTTATATAAATTTTATTCATAACATTGCCTTCCTCTTCAAAAAGCTTTGTTCTCAAAGCTTAGTGATGAATGGGCTTGATCTCTTTTCTTGTTTCGAATATCTTCTCGTCTCTGAACTTTCATCTTCGTTGATACAAGACGATATGATCCTCTTAGTGATAAACAAAATTGTCGGACTGAGAATGGATATGACCATCCTAGATTAAGCTTCTGTGGAATCTTCTGATCATTGGAAATTTGTAAAGAATTGTTATCATAGGATTGGATTCTACAAACTTTAGTGTTCCTAGGAACATAAATATGTTGTTTATGTTCTGAGTGATATAGATTCGTAGATTGATTGAGGTGTCTATTCTTGTGATTCGGAAGTAGATAAGGAGTTCTTGTTTGACCTTCCTTTAACGTGTTTGGAAATTTCTTGATTTACTTTAAGTACCGATGTAGTTGAGTTGGTTATAGAATCTTCACTTGAAATGTCTGGCATTTGAACTGCAACGTCTGAGTACATCTTCACTTTAGTAGGTTTATCTGCTTATGGAGTTGTGATATTGACTAGATCGATATTCGTTCCCTTATCTTCAACTTGCACTGTTACAACTGGAGACTTCAATACTTCTTTTTGAGTAAGTTTTTCTAACTTGTCATTTAACAACTTCTTGTCACTTTTAAGCTTCTTTATTTGCGTAAGAAAGTTTTGATTATGATTCCTTAGACGTGAAAGTTCGTCATTTTCTAAATCGTTAACTCTGTCCTTAGCTTCCTTCTCTTTATCTTTTATTCTTTTGATTTGTTCTAAGAACCTTTGATTCATGGTTTTTAAACGTAAATTTTCTTCTTCCTTTCCTGATAAACTCTTGTTGAATTTCTTCTTGAGACATTAATTTTCTTCCTCTATTTTTTTTGGTATCGTTGGACTTTTTGACCTTCTCAAGTAATTTTTTTATTATGGTCCCTTAGACGGCAAATTTCTTCATTACTTTCTGTTGATTCTTCATAAAATTGATCTTCGAGATCGTTATACTTTTTTTTTGATGCTTGGTTTTTTCGCTGAAGTTTTGCAAGTCCTTTCAATCTTTTCATTTGCTATGCTCTTCACCTAGACGTTCTTCCGTATTAAATAATTTCCTACACGTGGGACAACATAATTTGCAAATTTTTTGAATCCACTGATACCTAATTTCTGTTTTCAAAATGGGCATCTAGTCCAAAATATTGACTTGTTTACGTAATTCATCTTTAGATTAAATTCCCCTTATAACTTGATCAACTTTGTTGAATTTTTAGGATTATTTATTAATTTCAACTGAACCCTTTTTTAATTTTTAATTTTAATCTTTATAATATAACATTTTTTGGTTTTGTTTTTATATCTTTTTCCACCTTATATTAATAATTTTTTCCTTGTCACCTTATAGGTATTGAAGTCGGCCTTTTAATATGGGCTTGCAATTTTTAAATTTGACACATTAAAGTATTATATTATATACCCCCTTTTTAACCTTTTTTTTTCTAATACCTTATTTCCTATCTATAATTTTTTTTCTAGAAAAGTTAATTCACTGTCTTTATAACCTTTTAATCATTAGTTGCAACTTTAATATAATTTTTTTCCTAATAATGCTAATACTTTAGGAGGGCTTGCCCTTCTGAGTATATACTAATTTCTTTTCTTTTTGATATAGAATTTTTTCTTCCGTTAAGTGATTAACTATTAACTTATTGTTTTGGTTTTGTTGGTAGATGAATGAATAGAGCATGACATTTCACTGAAAAGGGATGATGGAAGACAGTGCATTTAGTGAGGAAGGTGTGATGGTGAAGGGAGGGACAGGAAGGCACTCGAGCAGAGAACACCGAATAATCACAGTCAACCACTGTTACGTCGGCTTGCGGGAATAACAACAATGCTTGTGCCAAATGTGTACAGTGGTTGCACGGGTGTCGGTTGCGAAATGAAGGTTTCCGATTATCGAGTGAATTAAACTCTGTGGCAACGACAGAGTATGATGGTAGAACAAAGCAGGGAGTGTGATGTGGGTTATTTATTGTAGTTTCAGGGTGGCGGTGGAGTGAATGGAATTATGGCAAAAAATGGGTGCAGCGACTGCACCAGTGGAGCCGTGTGATCTAGAGGAGGGACGCGATCACTGGGAGGCGGTCTGAGGTTTGGTCGGCTGCCCTTTTTTTTTCTGTATTTAGTCATTATTATTATTATTTATTTATTTTATTTTTCTATATATATATGCTCTTTTTTAATGAATATTGTGTCCCTTCAGGATCCACAAAAACTGTATCAGATCTTCGATTTCATGAGTTATCTCCAGATGGATGCTCTCCAAACAGAGGAACATGTATTGTTCATGGAGGAACATAGCATAACTATGAACAAGAGGTTGACATGCCATTACCTACTGTGCTAGAGCGAGCATTTCATCTTTGTCAACCCTTCTCTACTTTCTCTCTCTTTTTATTTTTTAAAATTTTTATTTAATAATTTTATGGCCAAAGGCCTGATAGCGAATTCGGCAGAATGGAGAACCTCCAAGTATATAGAGAAATGTTTGATTGCGACGACAACTACGTTGATGAAGACTTTAATGGCGTGGTCGGGATCAGAGAACGTGGCTTTGATACCAATGTAATGAACAAAGTTCGTATACTCGGAGGAATGCTTTAATACCAATGTAACGCACAAGGTCCGTAAATGCTCTAATACCAATGTATACGCAGTGGAGTAAGCTTCAAAATACTTCGAAGACAAAGACATCCATTGTAGGACAAGTAAGTGTATATTGAAGATTATAAAAGAATTGAGATGAGATGATTACAAATGAGGGTGAGGAGCTGCTTATATACCCTAGGTAGGTGCCCCTTCACTAATGGACATGTCCTTAGAACAAGTTTCCTCAATACTAACTATTAGTTAGTTAATCATTAATTATGATTATTATTATTTACATTATTTTTATTATATTTATATAAATTTTATTCATAACAAACATTCTCTAATGAGACAACCAAGACTTCTAGACCTACCTTCATCCACCAAGTTAGCCTTCTAGACAAGATTCTTCAAGGTCAACTCCAAGCAAGTGCTTCAAATCAAGTGAGCAATGTTCTCTGTTCTTTTCTTTTGCTTCTAAAATTCTCGGACTGTACCTTTTGTCTTGTACCTTAGATAGTATACTTTAGGAATTTCGCACGTGTGGATTGTTATAGGTGAATTTCGATCTTCCTTCTTCGCATGGACTTTCCTTCAATCAAGAGACCTTCCTTCTTTTCTTTTCCGCTCTCCTTGTCTATATTAAAATTGCAGATCCAATGTATGTTGATTCATGCCACAAGAGGTCGAATTTCAGGGCTATATATAGTCTCCATGTTGGATGAATTTCTTCAATGAGGCCAACATGTCAATGAGAGAGGCGGATTTGTAGGAGATGGAGTTGGCTTGGTGTAGGAGTCTTCCTTCTTCGCATGGACTTTCCTTCAATCAAGAGACCTTCCTTCTTTTCTTTTCCGCTCTCCTTGTCTATCTTAAAATTGCAGATCCAATGTATGTTGATTCATGCCACAAGAGGTCGAATTTCAGGGCTATATATAGTCTCCATGTTGGATGAATTTCTCTAATGAGGCCAACATGTCAATGAGAGAGGCGGACTTGTAGGAGATGGAGTTGGCTTGGTGTAGGAGTCTTCCTTCGCATGGACTTTCCTTCAATCAAGAGACCTTCCTTCTTTTCTTTTCCGCTCTCCTTGTCTATCTTAAAATTGCAGATCCAATGTATGTTGATTCATGCCACAAGAGGTCGAATTTCAGGGCTATATATAGTCTCCATGTTGGATGAATTTCTTCAATGAGGCCACATGTCAATGAGAGAGGCGGACTTGTAGGAGGTAGGAGTCTTCCTTCTTCGCATGGACTTTCCTTCAATCAAGAGACCTTCTTTCCTTTTCCGCTCTCCTTGTCTATCTTAAAATTGCAGATCCAATGTATGTTGATTCATGGCACAAGAGGTCGAATTTCAGGGCTATATATAGTCTCCATGTTGGATGAATTTCTTCAATGAGGCCACATGTCAATGAGAGAGGCGGACTTGTAGGAGATGGAGTTGGCTTGGTGTAGGAGTCTTCCTTCTTCGCATGGACTTTCCTTCAATCAAGAGACCTTCCTTCTTTTCTTTTCCGCTCTCCTTGTCTATCTTAAAATTGCAGATCCAATGTATGTTGATTCATGGCACAAGAGATCGAATTTCAGGGCTATATATAGTCTCCATGTTGGATGAATTTCTTCAATGAGGCCAACATGTCAATGAGAGAGGCGGACTTGTAGGAGATGGAGTTGGCTTGGTGTAGGAGTCTAATTTTATATTTTGACACAAAAACAAATTTTCTTCTTTGACATAAAGAGCCAATGAAGGGTCTTTTACATGATGACAATGACATAAACCCTAGAAGCCTTCAATTGAGGCTTGACCTAGAAACATAATACATAAGGCATGAAACCTATACTCATAAAAAATATTTTTTTCTTTTATAATAACTTTATTTTCTTTCTTTTGACAAATACATTATATCATGACTCAAATGCAATTATGAAGATCAATACTAGTTACATTTCTCAACAGATCTTGTGATTATATTACTTAAGGACTCATGTAACAGAGGGAGCAACAGTGGCTGGAGGATTTGTTTCTGTGATAGAGGGAGAAGTCATGCCCTGCTTCAATGTCAGAGGGAGTTGACCTTTGAGTTCGAGATGAAGGATCTTGGTTGGATGCATTACTTCTTGGGATTAGAAGTGTGGCAAAAGCCAGGTGAGATCTTAATTGGTCAAAGGAAGTATATTATTACGATCATTCAGAGATTTGGGATGATGGATAACCAGTCCATGGGCACTCCCATGGTAACTAATTTGAAGAGGCTGAATGGCTAAGGGAGCAACAAGGATTGCCACAACAAGAGTTGTTTCAATGTCAGAGGGAGCACCCAGTCAAGGAGACTAGAAAGTAGTTGTGAGACAACATGTGTTGAGGTACCAACATGGTACAATTGGATATGGATTGAGGTACCAACATGGTACAATTGGATATGGATTGATATGGATTGAGGTACCAACATGGTACAATTGGATATGGATATGGATATGGATTGGATATGGATTGCAAAGAGTGCAGAAGACAAGAAAAGCACATAAGGATGATGATTTAATTTGGATTTTGCTTGGGCAAGAAGCAGACATTTGTCGCACTTAGGATTGTAGAGGCCAAGCATATTGCAACTAGTTTGGCTAGTTGTGAAGCATTGTGGGGCTTCGTAAGCTACTCGCAGGATTGTTTGATTAGGTGTAGGAGACGATTGTAATGTAGGTCGAAGCACATCGAGATCATGGTACCACCACATCTGGGACATGGTACAGAAGGGAGCAGTGAGGCTCCAGTGCATTTCTATGGTCAAGCAAGTTAATGACGTTCTCACAAAGCTTTTGTCCCAAGATGAAGTTTGTATACTTTAGGACAAGCTTGGAGTGGTTGAGAATGTTTCCCTTGGTTAAAGGGAGTGTTGATGTCGTAGCATCAAGGGGCGAAGATTCTCCCTAGGTTAGGATATTGATAGGTCATGGGTATTGACTGGGGGGGATATAATGTGGCTTGGGAGATTGGCCCAGATAACATCAAGGCCCAGAGTTCTCCCCCGGTCAGGGGTTACCTGACCATATTGGCAATAGTTATTTGGCTAGCGGGTTAGTGAGTGGGCAAGTAATTTGCCATTTGATAGCGTGTGAGGACATGTGGGAATGGTAAATGGGCCCAGGGTTTTACCTCAGGTCATAGGTGCTGACCAGGTTCTAGGTGACAACTTGGATAATCGGTAACCCAGGACTAGTCTTGACTCAGAAGGCCAAAAGGCATTTGGCCAGTGCGACCCTAGAAGGCGTTTATTCAGTGGGTGACTAGATCCATTTTTGCAAAAGGTATGTGTCTAGTGGGTGACTAGACCCCTTTGCATGATGCTGATGTAGGATGGTTTCCACATGTAGTGGATGGATATATCAATAGCTCATTCAACCTTTTCTTGCAATGGAGAAATTTTTCAACAAGAGGACATCTGAAGAAGTCAAAGTGAATATCTCCCTAGCTAAGAGGGAGTGTTGAATTTTGGTAGCCGTGGTTGGTATTCATAATTTATATTAGCCCAAAAAATAAAAGAAAATGAAAAATTTAAATTTGGTTTCAAGTCGGCTCCAAATAAAAGAAGTAAAATTTTGAATTTTAAATTTTGAAGTTGCCTCCAAACTTAAGTCGGTACAGCCAAGAGAGACACCAATTCAGGCTCATCAAAACACTATATATTGCCAATCAACTTCCTCACTTGAAGACCAATTCGGATCACCTCAAGGTCTTCTGATTTTTGTTCACATGTGCGAAGGAGAGAGGAGAGGAGCAGATTGAAGTTTGACCAGCCTTTGACGCGCATTGACCAGCAGTCTGACTGAGTTTTCTATGGAGAGTTTGACAGAAATTTAGAGGATGTTTGACTGCAGGTCTGAGGCACAGTTTTACTGAAATTCAGAGGGTGTTTGACCGCAGGACAGAGACGGTTTGACTGAAGGTATGAGGCAGTGTGACTGCAGTTGACTAGGGTTTCTGAGGAAGTTGCAAGAGGCCGAAATTCGGTCTATTTGACCTGAGTTGACCAGCTGTCGCAGGATGCCAAAAATATCTCTGTTTGCTTGTTTGTTAGTCAGTTTGACTTTATTTGATTGGAAAAATCAGATTGTATCTCTTGTTGAATTGGACAATTTCTCTAAGAAAAGGTTGCTGGTTTTTTCCCTAGTTAGGATTTTTCCAGGGCAAAAATTTGTGTCTTGTGTTTGGCTGTCTCTTCATGATGCTACTGTCATTATTGTTTTACTGTTGAGAATTTCTATGCATAATTGCTTAATGATGAATGTGATACGAGATGAATTGGTTAAAGAATCATTGGAAAGTAATTATCAGATTAGGGAATCATGAAAAATCAACACCTATGTGAATGTTATGCCCCTAATAAGATAAGTTATAACCCTTGAATATTCCCTAAAGGTCCATGTGGAAGCTACCTTAGTTCTCAATGATTTACACAAGAGGAATTAGCAAGTTATAGTAACATATGGAATTCACTAGGGATTTCTAGAAAATGGGTACTGGCTGTCTTGTCTGGGAGTACAAGATCTCCTTTGTAAGACCTACAGTTTTGTCTGGACCAGATTAGTGGGGAAGGCCTCTTGCTGACAGATTAGTCAATGGGTTTAAGAGAGTCCATTCTGTAATATTGTCAGAGTATCAGTGTGTATTTGTACTTCTACGGGACCAAGTAAGCAGTGTTGGATGCACACCTGCTAAAGCATTTTTATCTCGATGCCACATGCTTATTCGGGAGTTTTTCTATATAAGATTTTCTGTCATTGGGGTTCAGGGCAGCTGGGTATCTCTACCTGCCGTCAAGTTCTTCACAGGAGAAAGATAGCTATTGTGGACACTGGATGGAGGGCATCTAGGTGCTGAAATTGTTTGTATTAAAGAGGCATTGACCTACTTGAGAAAGTGGGGAAATTTGTTGAACATCTTCTTGCATCCAAATTCTTTGGTCTTGCTCCAAAAAGTGAAAGTACGTTCTGACCAAATTCAATTTTCGAAATACATCCCTTAAGCCAAATTTGTCTTATTTCTATGTGCACTTCCTCCACCTATTTGATTGTACTATAGATCTTCTAGGTTCATACATTTCGTTATACCTCGTGGTTTAAAATTCTCTTGTTTAACTCAGAGTCCAGTGGTAAAGGAGCCAAACACGATTGACGGAGATTCTTGTTTACATGCTTTGTTCCCTAGAGGTGGAGAGAACCTTTTTAATGTTTTGATACCCTTTAAAATATGATATTAGAGGCAGGAGTAATTGTCTCTTTGAAAAGCTTGATGGACAGTGTCTGCTTCTCCCTCGTAGATTTACTAGTGGCATCATCTATTCATTAGAGAGATTCTTCATGATAGGAGACCTTCTGGAAATCAGGATACAAGCGCCTAAAGACATAGGAGATGCTCATTTTGTTCTTTTGGCAAGTTTAATTAATAGCACACGTTCCACTCACTCTGGAGCCTTTCTAGAGGTGTGGCTTGCATGAACAAGTTTTTTTTAGATGTTCAACTCAGTGGGCACATGGATCATGGAATAAACTGAAATTTTTGGTGTGACAAAAAATCTTAGATATTTGATGCTTTCCCTGACAAAACATGATAACTTCACCCTCAGATTTTAAGAACAAAGGTACTAACTTGACGAGAAGCTCATTTTTTCAGAGGTCATATTTAGTAACTGCTTTTGCCTGTGAATGAAAAAGTGGTGTTACTGGTAGCACCTATTTTCAGAGGGTGGTTAAAATTGTGACTTCTTTGAAATCACAGCCTTGACAACCAATGTGAAAAAAACCTTAAAATTCTCTTTTAAATAAAAAATGATGCTATTGGTACCACCACTCTTATTTTTGGAATCAATATTATGAATTAATTTAATTTGCAATCTTGAATCAAATAAAAAATTAAGCAGTCTTTTGGTAGAAATCACATAAGAGAATTTTTTGGCCGACGAGTTTCGAACCAACGAGTGTGGTTCATCATCAGGACCAGATGAAAAGGCAGGCCATGGCAAAGTAGCATTACCTGAAAATTACTTATAAATTAATTTTATTTATTTCTAAAATCTACATTAATATATAAATTTTGGAAAAAAAACATTTTAAACGAGTTTTTTTGGAGGGAAACCCGTTCTTTTAATATATATATATATATATATATACATATATATTCCCAAAAAAGTCAAAAAAAACATTTTTTAAACACCTTGAAAACAAATTTTAGTTAAAAAAGAATTTAAAATAAAACAAAAGACTTAAAAACCATACCAATAAACACGAAAGTTTTAAAAAAATTAGATTAAAAAAATAAATGACACTCAAAAATAATTAAAAAAAATCTAAAAAACTAAAATAAAATTATAAAATAACACATAAAAAGACCAAATTGCAATTTAAAATGAAGAATTAAAAAACAGAAAACCAATACGCCAAAGAAAAAAATACAAACTAAAACAATAAAAAAACAGAAAAAATGGCAAAGCAAAAATATGAATTAAATCATAAATTTAAAAACAATTTAAAAATGACACAGTAAAAAATGAATTAAATAAGCCACAATTTTGGTCGGAAAACAATGGAAATTTCGGAAAACAATGGAAATTTCAACAGAAATTTTTGAAAATCCAGGTTACAGCTGTCAAGCTGCAGAATTTTGGGTGCCGCAGGGGTTCTTGTTTGTGCTGAATTCATTTCCACCATAAAAAAATGATTCAAACACTCTAAAAATGATTTTTGATTTTTTTTTTTTCGCTGGATTCCGGTGGGAATTTCACCGTCCAGGCAAATAAGGTTAAAAAAACCCTTATAACAGATTGGGTAAGCATTCATTTTCTTTTCTTTCTTTTTCTTAAATTCCTTTTTGCTTTGTTGTCCTCCTCTTTCTTTTCTTTTCATTTGTTTATTATTATTTTAAATTGATGTATTATAAATTGTGTTAAGTTGTGTTTTATTTTTATTTTTGGGTTTTTTCAATTTAAAATTATTTTTAAATCTGTATTTTTCTCTTTTAAATTTAGTTTTTTTAATATATATATATATATATATATAAATATATATATATATATATAAATTAATTAATTAATTAATTAATTGTTTAAAAAAATATTGTTTTTTATTTTATTTTTAAAAATGATTTTATATATTTTTTCTTTGTATAGAGAAGGATTTATATGTGTGTTTATTAGGTATTTTCCAATTTATTTATTTTAAAATGTAATTAAAAAACAAATAAAATTAATAAATGAGTAATTTTTCGAGTTTCAATTTAAAAGTTTATTTATTTTTATTTTTTGTAATGGTACTGGTCAAGATCACAATTTCAATTAAGTGGTAATATGATTTGAGGATGAATTTTAAGGTTTTATTCACAATAGTATCAGTTATCAAAACCATGATTTCAAACAAGTTGCAATTTTTACCACCCAAAAGAAGGTACTGCTGATAGCACCACTTCTTGATTCAGGAGTTGATTGTGATGTTTTTTAATCCAAAAATATGAGTGAGAGTTTTCATTTTTTGATAATAGTTCTCATTAAATTGATAACTATATTTAAGTTTTTCATGCCATTTTATATGATTTAAGTAGGATTACTAAGAGATAATGTATAGAATCAAAGGTTCTGTACCTCCCTAAGGATATTAGAGCTCTTGTAAACAAGTTCATCATGGTCAGACTAGTACCTAGGGAAAGACATTGGGTCACCACTTGATGGCAGCTCGTCTACCATCGTTAAGTGAACCTCTAACAGGGGTCCAATTCTTGGATTGATCCTCTGTAGATAATTCTTTCTGGGAGGTTCTCGCTGACATTTGGTCATTGAGAGAAAACAAAGCACATGATAACAATGGTCTGGTTAAGCTGCTAATTACCTATTTGAACTGCATCATTCTGGGATGAGTTGTAGCCTTAGTTTTATATTTCCTTTTTCTATATTGCACAGTAGATTGGATTGGAGATGTTATAGGCATTCCCATTTCACAATCAAATCACTTTGGACATGCCTACCTCAGCTGCATCACCTTGATTGGCTCTCACCGTGCGTCTCCGTAAGTTCAACCCTTTCCTCTAAGGTGCTTATATGGCTACTTCAAGGTGCTGGAAAGCTTGTGGCAATTGCGACTTGATATATGGTGGAAAATTCCTTCCTCCCTACAGTTAGTCGTAAGCCTGTTGGATGACATCCTTACATATTACTATGATTTCTTCCCTTCTTATCTCCGAACTCTTTATTCCACTGAACCGATCAACATTGATGTTTGCATTTGAAGACACGACAACGTTTTCTAAGCTCTATTATCGTTCCGTAAGGATTCTAAATTTTAATGTTTTCAATAACATATCCTTTTCCTGTCGATGCTGTTGATTGCATTTAGGTTGAGAATGTTGTGTTCATCAAAGATTTTTGGATATCGGATGTATTTATTCATTATAGGAGAAAAAAATGCTTTAATTCATCACTGCAAAAGCTAAAATGGCAATGCGATGGAATGTGAATTATTTCATGTGAAACAATGTCCTTTATGTCATGTAAAGAATGTTTTTTTAACTTTTTATGCAGTTTTGTGCAGGGTGTAGGAAACAATGATGATAAAGTTCTTGTTCTGGCTGCCACCAACACTCCATATGCATTGGATCAGGTCTGAAATTTCCTTGTAACAAATAGAAAATCCCTTTACTTAGATGTGAACTATTCATTTGACTTGCTGGAGGTTTCAAAATGGATATATATTATACATTGAAATGACTCGGGAATACTTATCCATGATGGCTGTTGCTTTTATTTCAGGCAATTCGGCGTCGGTTTGACAAAAGAATTTACATCCCACTACCAGAGGTCAAGGCAAGGCAGCATATGTTCAAGGTTGACCATTGTTTAATCCTGTTTCGTCATTCATTTTGTCAAAAGTAGGAGTGCACAACTGCAGAATGGGGATGTATTAAATGAATGGAATAAAAATGGTAGCAAATGGTTTGGATGTAAAATGCACTATTACTCTCTCCTTGCACTGTTGGGATTGTGCAAGATAAATAATGTCAGCTTGTGTCATGGCTAGGTCCATTTAGGTGACACACCCCACAACTTAACTGAGAGCGATTTTGAGGAACTGGCATGCAGGACAGAGGGCTTTTCTGGATCTGATGTAGCTGTCTGTGTAAGTAGCTCTCATCTCTTCGTGCCCTTTCCCACCTGTTATAAGACATAATTGAGAACAAATGGATAAGTTTTTTGCCTCGTGTATCGAAGTAGTATATTCATCATTGAACTTGTACTCAATTGTTGTTTGTCGTGGCAGGTTAAAGATGTACTCTTTGAACCTGTTCGTAAAACTCAAGATGCCATGTTCTTCAGAAAGGTTTCCACTGAGGAAGGGGAGATGTGGATGCCATGTGGTCCCAGGCAAGCTGGTGCTGTGCAGACAACCATGCAAGAACTTGCAGCAGAAGGCTTAGCGGCCAAGGTACTCTCTAGAGTCTAAACCAATAAGCTCTCTCTTATTCACCTTACATATCTGCAGCTCATTCCTTTTCTTAAAGAACCTGAACACTCTTCTTTATATCCAATTTTGTTCTTGTTACAGATTCTGCCACCACCAATTGCAAAAGCAGATTTTGATAAAGTTATTGCAAGGCAAAGGCCAACTGTTAGCAAAAGCGACCTTGAGGTGCATGAGAGATTCACGAAGGAGTTTGGAGAAGACGGCTGACAAATTTCAGTCATGATTGTATATGAATGGTATTTGTAATTTCATGATTTGCATATTAGTCACGCTTAAAAATATGCGCCAAGCTTCACTATTGATAAGACAATAGTAGCAGATTATGATTTTTATAATCTCTTGCTTGTATGGTCTGCAGAATTTGTTGTTCGATCGAGTTTTACTAATATTTTATGCGACACACATTGTTCTCTCAACTAATTTGCTAAACTTCTCAAATTGCAGTTCAAGCCTGTGAATTCTCACAATTCCAATCAGCTTTCTAATATATCATCACCACAATACATATAATTCCATATTTTAGAAGTTGTATGATGGTATGATCTCGATGGATAATGTAGTCGGTACTTCTATGACGTTTACATGACTACTAAGTCACACGTTAATGTTTTACCACTATATTAAATGCTTATGATTCTTGAATCTTAGGTTTCCAACATGAAGCAGGAAAAGGGGCTACAGCGTTTTGGGTAAAAATGGTTTCATTGCAACGATATTCTTGAATCTGGTGTTCTACTTCTTACGAGGAAAATCTTGCCCATTATGGGAAAAAAACATAAAGGACATTGCAATAAATCGTTCGGAGTGCAATGTTCAGGAAGCTCAATCAAAATAATGTACATCTCTGGTTCAGTCCACTACACTTCTTATTTAATGGCTTGGTCACTGTGGATTGATGGTAACCACTTTTCACTCAGAATGATGGTTTAATGACTACCTTTTTGATATTAGTATATTAGTTGAGTTAAGTTGTTTACTTGAGAAAGTTTAGATGGCAATGCATATCATCGATATGTCTTCTGCACATAATGCAGCCCGTTGAGGAGGTCATCAAATTTGTGGTGCCTTTTATTGTTTAAGGTTAATTTCGTATTAAATGATTCTTTGGGTTTAAAGCTGTGATTTATTATAACGTGATCGGGCAAGTTCATGTTGATGAGATTCAGCCTTTGGAACATAAAAATATATATTTGTAGCAAATGTTACATAAATGATTATACATATTTAAAGCTTTAATTAAAAAGATTATAAAATATTAATAGTCACATTTTCATTGTGTCACTTGTTTTTGTTGATATTTCACTATCACTCTTCTAATAATAAATAAAATATTTTAATATCTATGTTAAATAATATAATTTTATATAACTCTGCAAATTCATGTTGATGAGATTAAGCCTCTAGAACATCAAAGATTTACTTTGTGTAAAAGATATATTTGTACCAAATGTTACGTAAATGATTATACATATTTGGTTAGTTTAATTAAAAAGATTATAAAATATTAATAATCACATTCTTATTGTGCTTACTTGTTTTGTTGATATTTCACTATTACTCTTTGAATGATAAATAAAATATTTCAATATCTATGTTAAATAATATAATTAATATAACTTTGCAGAAATAAAGTAATTGAAATTTTAAAAATACTTCTATTTCTCTGATAAATATTTCAATATAAAACTTAAATAAATTGCTTGAATATCCATATTTAACTAATATATTTCAATATAACTCTCTCTCTAGACATAAAGTGTGTGTATATAATATGTGTTAATTTTTACTTTAGTAAAATATTTCAATGCTAGAAAGGAAAAATTTCAATGCTAGAAAGGAAAAAGTAATTAAAAATGAAAATATTAATAATAAAATAAAATTATTATTAATATAAATTAATAATAATAATAAATTATTCAAAACATAATTTAAACAATGAAAAATTACACATGGTCTATATAGAGAGACAAAAAAGCATTATAGATCTATCTTAATGACAGATTTATCAGCACTAAAAGGGATTAAATCTCGACTTGTAAATCTTTTTAAAAGTTTTACATTATAGAAAGAGGTTTGCATATAATGAGATTTGATCCATCTCGACGCTTAGTAGATCCGTGGTTAAGATAGATCTATATTGGTTATAATGTTTATTTCATGTTCATATTGATCAAATAAAAAATAGTACTTAAATAGTACTCCTCATTTGACATGTGTATGAGGTACTTATTGAGTGCTTTAAAGTCAAGTTCACTTTTGTGGACGACTTTTGAAAAAAAAAGTTAAAGAAAAATACCTTTTGACATGCATATGAGATACTTTAACACTATTTATTACAATATAACATTTTAGGTGTATTTTTTGACAGTGAGATGAGAGCTCATTTGTGAAAGTGAATTGCAAAAAGGAAATTAAACTTGATGTTATTTTGTATTTAACTTGATTGGAATTTGTTGAAATACCATTTCAAGTATGTTTATTGCAAGTGATGAGAACTCATTTGTGAAAAGTGAATGGAAAAAAGGAAATTGAACTTTATGATATTTTGTATTTAACTAGATTGAGATTTGTTAAGAAGGGGATATAGGCTGATTTATAGTTAAGAATCATTGGATATTCCATTTCAATTAAAACCTTATCTTGGACTTTGTTGAGATGTTGATTTAAAATTGTGTTTGAAATAACTTGACTATAGGTTGAACCTAAATAATTTTGATCAATGGTGCGTGGTCATGTGGTAAATTTGTATTAATGCATGACATTGTTTCCTCATCTCATAATTCTTTGGGATTGCTTTTACCAGGTCACCGTTGTTGAAAAGTGTAACTAAGTTTCGTCTTCATAATGATGTGTAATTGCGATTTTATGTAATTGATGTAAAGAAGGAAAATAAAATTATTATTGTGATACTTGTCTCATGGGTTTCATGAGCAAGGAATTTTATTTTTAGTAATGGCTCCCATTGTGAGCCTTTAGGTTTTGTCATCAAGTCTTAAAAGTCTATAGAGTCAATGTCAAAGATGTAAGACCCATGTGGGCATGTTATACATCGAAAAAACTAATTATTTGTGCCATAAAGCCTCCAAGACCTTGTCACAAAGTCACCTTGAAGTGGGCCCAAAGATGTTTCCAGAAAGGCATGTCGGCCTAAGCTCCAATATAAGTCGGCTTATTATGATGCACAAACCACTATAAATAGAGCAAGTCAACCTCATTTTGGAGATAATTTCGATCAAGGATAAGAAGGCAGAAAGGAGTGTGAAATTCTCAATAAACTTATAAAGGCAACCTAATAACCAATGAGAAGGAGAGCAAGACCGAACTCATTTGGGGCTGCTTCTTGGGTAAATACCTTAACACGTGTGGCATAAATGAGGATTTATGCAGTCGATACATTTGTTGTGGTAAAAGACAAAGAAAGGGTCTTCACACCATCAACAATGCCAGCCGAAATAAAAAGGAGTAGCCCTCAAGGTAAGCGAAGGAGAGTCACACCAAGAAGGACCATAATTCAGTCCACATGTGTGTCCATGCAGTGATTTCAGGCAGTCAAAATTGCAGAACTATGGAGGAAGGTCGAGAACTTCAAGGCAACTGAGATTGGTAGTGCATGAAGGCATTTGAACTTGTGTTGACTTGAGAAATAGGAGAAGCTGTGACTTGGTCTTGGAAAGGTTGTTGTGTCAAGGGTCTAGGTCTTGGTCTTGGTATTTGTCAATTGAAGTCTCTATAAGAAGAAGAATTTGTTTGGGTTTTCCTCTCAAGCAGGAGAGGTTTTTGCCGTGATTGACTTCCTACATCTTCTATCTCTTGTCTCTTTATGGTTTATGCATTGGTAGTTGTTTGATGAAGAAGAACACTATAATAACATCAGTGAAAGAAGATTTTAAACTAAGAATAAAAGCATTCACAAGAAGTTATCTAACATAGAGAAATCACCTAATTTCTATGCCCTAGATTTCTCAACAACCCTATCCCTCCCGCTCCCTCATCCTTGTTTTGGAGTGTGTGCGAATTTGAGGACCAAACACAAAGTCTTTGACGACTTCAAAATGCTTGAGATATTGAAACATTATGTACATAAAATGGAATCAAATCAATATTGTCATGTAGAGTTCTGAGGATCAATGAGGATAATGTAATGTGTATCATGGATGATAACGAACTATGTTAACAATTTCCATGTGTCATAATGCCGACTCCATTGTGCAATTGTGATCCACTTGGAAAGTGAACATTAAGAAACATGATGAACTTGAGATACTGACCACCTATTATTATATATTATGGATGACTAGTGGCATCCTCGTAGGTTAAGTGGACATATCAATTGTGCCCAACGATGTTTATCCATAAAATGAAAATATTACCTATTTTTCTTTTGTAAGTTAATTGTATTCCTTCGAAAATTAGATTACATCATTAATGCCCCTTCTACAAAATAATACTAGTCACTTTCAATCAAAACAAGAACCAAATTTTGGTCGGTATAAGATGAGACTAAGTTTCTATAGACAACTAAAGGTGACAACGATACATAAGAGACCATATGACCTAAACTTAGAAAATAAGCAATTGGAAGCAGACCATAATAGATGACCATCTCATGAGTTCGAAGATGTCACAAGAGTTGCGTCTTTCACTCTCATATTGGGAGGAATTGGAAGCTTAAATTCACACTGAATGTGTTTCCCCATGTTAGCTAAGTGAGCTTCCAGTTTGTCTAGACACACTTGTATTTGCCATTGGTTCCTATGAATGTCATTCAAAAATCAACTAATGTGATTCATATCTTCATGTTTCTCCTTTAGAACTTGCCCCAACAGAGTCTTGAGTTGCCAATGGAGACTAATAACATGCATGCACTGGTTTCTCCTTCCCCTTGTATGACTAAGGTTAGAAAGTTATTGAGCAACCTCATCCAATAGTTTCAAATCTGAATATGCTTGTTCAACTTGAATAACATGGCTTTCCAACCATTGGATTTCCACCTGCATACTTGGAGAGGTCATATAATGGTATGCGGTCATCGCCTCCTGGGCTTGCACTTCAACATGAGAACGACTATGTTGGCCACGCCTGCGTTGTCGCGACATATTGGCCCCTACTGCCAATACAACTTCACAATACTAGAAGAGACAACAACATCGACTCCTTGAAAGCTAAGTTAATAGAAGCCCCTCTTAAGTACCACCCCTTTCACAGACTAGAGTACCACCACTCCCCAGATTATCCCACTAGCTGGACAATACCCCAATGCCTTGAAATAAATTTGCTAAGCCTTAGGCTTAGTTGAACAATGTTCGTCTTAGGAAGAAATGCTAAGTCCCAAACTAATAGAAGCCCCCGGTATAGATGACATAAACTATCCACTGACACCACCAAAAACAAGACCCAAGTCACACTAGAATCACCAACAAGCAGAAAAGCAAGACACTTGAAGCTAGAGTAGTAAAATTACCTTATAAGACTTGTGAGGAGGGATTGAAGCCAACCGTCACAAAAAACCATAGCCTACTTTTTGGGCCATGGGATTCCATTAGTCATTTGTAGAGGCTGCTTGATTACCATGCATGAACTTTAAACCCTTAGTCCCATATTTTCCCCCAACTTCAGTAAACTCTAAACCCTTTGTGCCCAAAAAAGTAGGGAGATACAACCCATGTAGCAAACATATTTGACTTGAAGTTCAACTTGCCAAATTTTGGTTAGGAATTCCCAATTCACCACCTGATTCCTCTGCAGACCATCCACAAAGCTCCTCCAAACTAAAATCCCAGGAAGGTATGATAATCCCACCTGCGACTGGGGGATTCTATTCACATGGTAAATGATCTCGCCTCTTGACAGAGAATATGTGGAGGAACAATCTGGAACATAGTGAGCCATATGTCCAATTAAAACGTCCTTCAGGCCACGCCGCCCCCCTCTTTAATGACCTTGAGTTTGGTGGGGTAACAGGCGCTACCCCAAACTCTATGTTCATCCACCCCCATCGGAGAAAAATATTAGCTATTTATATCAATGTCCAATGAGATTTAATTGAACCAATGTCTACACATTGTTATAATTTTACAAATGAGATTCCTTGTTGTTGTGTAGTAGCCTAGTCAACTAATTATCTACATTCACATACGATAAACCCTTCATATCATGTTTGGTTAGATGTTGAGAATTTTTAGTAATGAGTTGTTGAGTAACAAATAGGCTTTCGAATAGAAATCATATTATATCTTTATTAATCTACACACACAAATACACCAAAAAGACATATTGTGAAAACTAGTAGTTATGAAACAAATTACCATAAGGTAGTGCTTTTGGTAACAACTCACACAAAAATTCACTTGTTAGAGGAAATATCCATAAATATTAAAGGAAGCAAGGCACTAAAATTTACTATGATTTATAAAATACAACTACAAGATCATCGGTTACAATCTATCATCTCAAAATCCATAGTGAATACAAGGAGGAAGTATGAAGAGACAAAACAAAAAGAAAGAAGTTGAGATGGAGACATCAATCACAAGGAATAAGAAGTAAAGATTTGAACAATTGTCGAAGTTGAAATATCACTTTATAATCTTATTTGTCTATCTGTACACACCCAAAACATAGTGTGAGTGAATTGTATAATCTTTGTACCATAGGATGAACAAGGGTTAGCTTAGGTGGCTATGTGATGGAGTATTATTCTCCCCACCTAGGTTCTAGTCTTGGAAGTGACATTACAAAGCTTCGAGCTTCTATAAAATCTAGCTTATGCTAGCTACCATCCTCAGAATTAAGGGAAGTGCTTGGTGGTTTTTCAGGGAATGCATTATATAGAAAAAGAAAGAATAAAAAAAGAAGAACAAAAGAAAAGAAAAACATGAAAAAAAGAAAAGAAAAAAAATCTCTCATACATTACTTTTTGTTTTGTAAGTTTCGACAAGTGATTTCCATTAATAAAGAAAGAGTATTACATTGATAACAATTATGTTCCCTTGACCAAAATATTCACTAAGGAGGCTAGTGCCTTAACTAGGTATACAAAAAACCATCAAAATTTCAAACTACACAGTAGGATACCAGACTTAATCATGTAGAGGTCATACTTAACATGACATTAAGATACTAGACTTACATGACAATAAGATACTAGATTTAACCATCTGCCTTAAACAAAAGGAGATGTGATCACTAAAAGAAAAGAAAGATATTCAAAGGTCTGGAAAAAGAACCAAGGTAACATGAGAAATACCATACCACCATGACAAACGTCCATACAATAACTACAACTGAATCATCCATTAAAAGCTTTACTCTAAGACAATAACCAGAGAGTGGGGCGACGAGTTTGCTTGTGGAGAGATGGCTGCCAAATGAGAAGTATTCATTGGCGGACCAATGATGACAATAGGGGCATCATTCTCCTCCGCGGATTCAGTCCCTAAATTAGAGACTACAAAGTTTTCCACCCTTACTAATCTAGTCCCAAGGTCATCAAAGTTGAACTGGATGTTCTAAAGAATCCTTTTAATATCTTCCTGACTTGCAAACAATTTGTAGTTGTCTACCTACTTGTCCTGAAGAGCCATGTAAAGCATAGTCTCCATTTGTTGATGCGAATGTAGAAAATGAAGTCAACAATTCTTGAATCTCCTTGGAGTTGGGATCCATTTGAGGTGGTCTCCAACAATCTCTGAATCAGAAAAATAAGACATGTCACCAAATTCTTTTGACTCTAGGAGGAGAATCACTTTCCTTACTTTTGGAGGAATTGAGTCAAAATAATCACTACAGACTCCCACCCAAAGAGTCACTAAGGCGAGGAAGAGGAGCCTGCCATTCCTCCTCTGTGACTTGTCATTCTCTATTGAGGAGCCATAAGAGGATAATGACAATATTAATATAGAACAGAGAAATGACCATAAGACAAATGAAAACCAAATAAGGGATTGACATTAATAAGGGATTCAATGAACCCCACTACCGAGATATCATCCACAAAGATGTAAGGAGATGTGTGGAAAATTGACCATCAAGATGTCTACCCCGCTGAAACAAGAAAGGACCCCAAGAACTCGACACCTCCCCAAGCTCTATGAGCAAAGCAAGTAGAACTTGAGAAAAACACACAAAAGGCAAGATTGATTGACTTGAGCGTATTAGGTTGGGAGGTCAAATTGCCTTTATTAAAACCAAATAGAAAACAAAATTGGGTACCATACCCCACACACCAAGACCAAACAATTAAAGGATATCTTGTTGTGTTGGTAATGTTGGCATTGATGTCAAATGATGATGTTTATGTTCATTGTTACACTGCCATTGTTGCAAGATTGCTTGGAATGCAAAGGTTGTTAAGTGATGGGAAGTGTAAAGGTTGATCATTGTTAACTATATTGATAATTGTGAAGGCTAAATGTTATTAAATATGTTGATTGGTTATCTTGATGTAAAAATGGCACATGAAATATTGAGACACAAGTTGGAAAATTTATGCTTTCATTAAATAGGAAAAATGTATGGTATAATTTTGGAAAATGTAGCTAATACAAATCTGATTTGTCTCTTGCAATCATTACTGCTAAGCTATATTATTTTAGCTCTATTTTATAGTATTTATGTTTTTC
Source organism: Pinus taeda (assembly GCA_000404065.3). Classification (NCBI taxonomy): domain Eukaryota; kingdom Viridiplantae; phylum Streptophyta; class Pinopsida; order Pinales; family Pinaceae; genus Pinus; species Pinus taeda. The sequence goes on along the minus strand of APFE031103296.1, from coordinate 292,916 downwards.
ATATTTGAAAATAAAGAGACAGATTGTGAACATCTTTAGAAGACCAAGAGACAACTCCTCATTTTGTATCCTTGCATAGAATATAAACAACCAATAAGCTATGCTTATAAAATATACATCGTTGAATGAGAAAAAGACTTTTTGACGTGAAGAAGTTTGTATGAGAGGGTTCATGAGCAACATTCTGGTTAGGAGAAGAAGAGAAAAGTAGTAGAAAAGGAAACTGAAAAAGAGTAGAAAAGAAGATTGGCAATAGACTTGATGGAAGAAATTGATATTAGGTAACTAGAAAACTTGACTTTGTTTTGTAATTGGGAGATTTCAGTCAACTTTCAAGTTGTAGTTTGATAGAGAACAGGTTGTAGCTTGTTGATATAGGAGCCTCCTGTGGGTTGTACCCTGTAGAAAACTATGGGAGTTGGAGCTTCCTTGAGGTAGCAACCTATTGTAGGTTGGAGACTACACAAATTTGATGTAATGGGGAAGTAGGAGCTTGCCTTCACATCACTTTTAGCCAAAAAAGTTGTAGTTTTCTTCCTTATGGGTTTCCACTTATATCTAGTGTCTTCATGTGTTGTTTGTTGAACGTTGTGTGAATCCTCTTGAATTCAAAATAAGTATATCTGGAAATGTCTCTTTCTCTGGCAATTGCAAAAGAAACTATCAATAATTTAACATACATATAATTCATTAGCTGCATAAGAAGAAAATTAAGTTGAGCAAAAATTGGAAACCAAAATTTGTGATTCATCCCCCCCAATGATTTCCAAGCATACATCAATTGGTATTAGATTTATTTCCTTCAGTATCGGTCTAACTGGAAGGACGTCCTAAATCATTAGAATGGATAGTCAGGAATGAGGCTCACCAAATAAATCCCCTTTATTCATTGACATAAATTATGAATTATGGAAAGTGAGGATGAAGACATATTTAAGTCTCTTGGACTAGAAGTTTGGGCTGTTGCGTTGATGGGATATGAAGAACAAAAGACAATGAGTAGTGACAAAGATGGTAAACTAGAACTTACAACTAATGCAAAAACTATGAATTCTCTTCTTAGTGGATTAGTGAGTAAGAATTTATTAAAGTAATGCATTGTAAAACAACTAAAGAAGCCTGGGATAAATTGCAAAATATTCATCAAGGAGACAACAAAGTAAATATGACCAAATTACAATATATAAAATGCAGTTTGAGACATTCAAAATGAATGAAGATGAAGATATTGCTAAGTTATTTCTAAGAGTAGATGAGGTTGTTAATGTCATGATGGGTCTATGAGAAGTAATCAAAGAAAGTGTAATAGTTCAAAAAATATTGAGGTCATTACCTTCAAAGTTTAATCCTATGGTTTCAACTATAAAAGAGACAACAAACTTTGAGACTTTGAACAGGGATTAATTACTTGGTTTTTTTATAGCATATGTGATGAGAATTTCAAAAGGTAAGTCCACCACCAGAGATGAAACTTTTAAATTAGACAAGTCTATAGAAGACAAAGAATGTTCATGCTCATTATTTGATGAAGAGGAGGAAAAATTTGTCAGAAGATTGAAGAAAGGTGCATGTAAGTACAAAGAAAAACACCCATTTAAGTGCTTTAATTGTGCAAGAGTGGGGAATTATGCCTCCAAATGTTTGTATAAGAAAGAAGAAAATCAGTCTAGAGGGAATGAAAAGAACAAGTCTAATAAAATGCAGAAAGAGAAAAAAAATTAAAAGGAAAAGCTTCTATGTTCAAAAATATAGCAGTGTATCTGAAAGCTCTAATGAATCCTCTAGTGAAGATGGAACTAGTGAATTATTATTAATGACCTAGAAGAACATGAAAAATATTACAAGGAATATGAATAAGAAGAGGAAGGTGAAGTAGATCTTGATGGGGAGTTGATCAGTGCCTTGTGATGTAGGTGCATAGATCAAGCACAAGATGCGAGATTTTGGACAAGAGATTACCAATGTGATGGGATGGTCACATGGTAATGATGGTAGGAATTTTAAAATATTTTTAAAAAAATTGTAAATATTTACATTAGGAAGTGAGTTTTGATTTTTTAGAAATAAGATGGAGAAGTTATTTTCTAACGTAAATACAGTTTCCAGTTTCCCTGATTTTGTAGAGATGGGGAAACGATTCACTTTTGTGACTCTTGGTTGTCATAGTCCATTCCTTTTGGGGGAAAAAGAGTGTTAAGAAGGAGAAAGAGGGGAAGACAAAAAGGATAAACTCCCTAGAGAGGAGGAGAGAAGAGAGGAACTCGTTGTTATTTTGTGTAATTACATTTCTAAGGTTTTGCATGAGCTTGTTCCTTCAATTTGTGTGAATAGAAGGTATTTATGTGTGAATGACGTAACAAACAACAATGTGGGACTGTAAATTGTGTGATTGTTAAATAAGTTGAAACCTTGTAGTTACATTGAATTAATTTCTGCAGTGAACTGTTATTAATTCATAATTTATTCCTATGTGTTTGGCCATCTTTGTGGCCCTGTGTTAGGTCCTATAATACTAGTGTATCTCCCTTATTGTTATTGATTGTGTATCCCTCTATTGTTATTATTGTACCCCATAGAATCCCACTATTGCTAATGTTATGCCCTTTCATTATTATTTTTATGTAGGTTCTGATTATATGGTGACCCTTTAGGGTCCTATATATACCAAAGAGGTCATATCATTTGTAGCATCCAAGAATTGTTTATTTATGTAATGTAAAGGAGGTTTCTGTTGAATTTTGTAGCTTGGGAGGTACTCCAAGCCTTGAGGATTGAGGGTTGTGGAGGAGTTAGCACACAAGTGTGGTTTGTGGGCTTGAAACCCAAGCCTGGGGTTTTGTACCCATCGATGTTGGGGCCAAAGCCATGAGGATAATTCTACATGCAATGGATGGAGATGATAGAGGATGTTGAGACGAATTGGACGTAATGAAAAATCGTTGAAATCCGAGTTGTAGAAATGAAGATATGAATTTTTGAAGTTAAAGAGTGGGCATGAACAACAATTGTCAAAGTCGGTTTGATGTTAATAAGCCTTGTGACAGGTTGTCAAGCCCACACAAGTGATTTTATGGAGCCTTTGTATTGTGTATAAATATAAGGTGGAGGAGAGTCATTTACAGGGAAAATTTTAAGAAACCCCCCAAATTTATATGTATAATAAATGGGTGAATCCCCATGGTATATAGAAAAATGTAAGGCCATTTTTTCATTGATATAATATACATATATAATGTTTTGGCGAATATTTTGTTCAATTATAAAATTTTGTTAAATCTTGGCAAAAGTTTCACTAGGTTATATGGTATTGCAAATTGTTGGCTAATTTTCTAAAAAATAGAAAACATTGTAAAATATTGGTGATTCCTTGATAATGTATAAACATAAGATATAATAATAAGAAAATTATTTAGTTAAATTATAATATACTAATTTTCCATGTTTTCAAAAAGAAAAATAACGAGTAATGTTGCTCTAGGTTCTTATTATACACTATTGCAAAACTTTTTGCATGTTTTTATCATGTTTTACCGCAAAGGTCTTATCACATCCCAAGGGGACACTAGTTGGAAAGGCACCTCCAAAGGCGTGTGATGTTGAACTAAAGAAATTATTTTGCTCAAACTTGTTCTTGATGCATCTAGATAACTTAATCATATTTAATGTAATTCATATTCTGTAGGCCTCACATGAAAATAAGGTCTATGAATAGCTATATCAAAATCATGAATATTTACATCAAATTCGTTTGTTTTTTGATACATCAATTTTCTAAAAGGTAGATACTGTTGGGTGTGGAGCTTGATTATCTTCTATATTCAAAAGTACCACCACAAGGCCGCCGTAAAATATTCGCTGCAGGGGGTCCAGGGGAGGGGGGGGGGGCGGCTGCGACCTTTGGGAGCCCCCCTGGCAGGGGTTTCGGGGCAGCGCCCCCGAAGCTAAAAACAACTGTAAATTGCCTTGTAAAAGTATAGTAATTTCTAGTCAATCCTGAGCCGTTCATTAGGCGGATGATCTGACGGTAGAACTTATGTTTAGTTTAGGGTTTTTTGCCCTAGAAGGTAACCCCTCTCTTTGTATGAGGGCATTGTATTTGAGGCTGTGAGATAGATGTGTATTCTGTGTGAGTGAAAAACAGAGAGGTGAGACTGTGAGAGAAGACAGAGGATATTACAGCGGATTTGCTGTAGGTTGTGTCTCTTCATTTTGCTGGATAATAGAAAGATAGGACTGGCTGTTCGAGGTGGACGTAGCCCAAACTGGGTGAACCACATATATCTATGTCTCTCTTGTTTTGTGCATTTTCTATGTTTATATTTCTGCAATATTTTATGTGTTCCATTGCTCCGTAATATATATAATATTCTAACAACTGGTATCAGAGCCAAAGGTCTATTTGGCTGATAAACTCGCAGGAAAGAAGGGTTCCTAGTTCGAGTGGGAGTAATGGTGGAAAATGGTAAGTTTAGGGTCGAGAGATTTAACGGCCAAAACTTCTCGCTGTGGAAGATGCAGATGGAAGATTATATGTATCAGAAAGATCTATACCTACCATTGGGCGGAAAATCCAAGAAGCCGATGGATATGGAAGATGAAGAATGGAACCTTCTCGATAGAAAGGCACTTGGAACAATACGACTGTGCCTTGCAGCGTCGGTCGCCTTCAACATTTTGAAGGAAACAACGACAGAGGGTTTGATTAAGGCGTTGGACAAACTATATGAAAATCCATCGGCCTCAAACAAGGTATTTCTTATGAAACGGTTATTTAATATGAAGATGTCGGAAGGTGGATTTGTTGTAGATCATTTAAATGATTTTAATACTGTTACAAGTCAGTTACGTTCTGTAGGGGTAAATTTTGATGATGAAGATAGAGCTCTGTTATTCTTGTGCTCACTACCAGAAAGTTGGAATGGTTTGGTAATGGCCATTAGTGACTCCGTTTCTGGATCTAGTGAAAGTTTGATGATGTTGTCGGTGCTATCCTTAGCGAGGAAATGCGACGGAAAAGCTCTGGTGAGACATCGGGAAATGCTTTGAGTGAAAAGTCTAGAGGAAGAAAAATGGAAAGAGGAAAGAGCTCAAGATATCGCAGTAAATCAAGGAAAGGCAGATCCAAGTCCAGATTGGGATAGTGTGCTGGAAATGCGGAAAGAAAGGACACCTAAAGAAAGACTGTAGATATCGGAAGGGAAAAAAAGGAGATTCATAGCAAAAAAACAATCATGAAGCAAATGTGACAGGTGAGGTGTTACAAGATGCTTTGATTCTTTCTTTCGAAAATATTACTGATTCCTGGGTGGTAGATTCAGGGGCCTCATTCCATGCCACACCTGATAAGAAATACTTTCATGACTATGTTCAAGGAGATTTTGGACAAGTTCGTTTGGGTGATGATAAACCCTGTAAAATTGTTGGAATGGGTAAGGTTCTTGTAAAACAGCAGAATGGAAACCAATGGCTACTAAAGGAGGTAAGGCATGTTCCAGATCTAAAGAAAAATCTGATTTCAACAGGGCAGTTAGGCGGTGAAGGTTGTGTGACAACTTTCACAGATAAAGCTTGGAAGGTCACCAAAGGAGCCCTGGTAATAGCAAAAGGCGAAAAGGTTGGTACATTGTATTTATGCAATGGTATTTCTAACTCTGTTAATGCTTTAACTTCCAAAGGAGCAGATGCAGCATTATGGCATCATAGGCTTGGACACATGAGTGAAAAAGGGATGAAGATTCTTCACTCAAGGAATTTGTTGCCGGGTTTGAAGAATGTTGATTTGGACTTCTGTGAGAATTGCATTTATGGAAAACAGAAGAGAGTCAGATTTCTCAGAGTTGGAAAGAAAAGAAGAATGAAAAATTGGAGCTTGTGCATACAGATGTATGGGGACCTGCTCAGGTATCATCTCTCGGTGGCTCTCGTTATTATGTTACTTTTATTTGATGATGCAACTAGAAAAACTTGGATTTATTGTATTAAGAATAAATCTGATGTATTTGATACTTTTAAGAAATGGAAGCTTTGGTTGAGATTGAGACGGGAAAGAAATTGAAGTGTCTTAGATCAGACAATGGAGGTGAATATTGCAGCAAAGAGTTTGATAAGTACTGTTCAGAGCATGGAATTCGCAGACAGAAAACAGTTCCAAGAACCCCACAAGAAAATGGTGTGTCAGAAAGGATGAACAGGACAATCATGGAGCGTGCAAGGTGCATGAGATTGCATGCAGGATTGCCTTTACAGTTTTGGGCAGATGCTGTAGATACTGCTGTTTATCTAATAAACAGAGGGCCTTCAAGTTCCTTGGATGGTGGTGTTCCAGAGGAAGCATGGACAGGTAAAAAGGTAAACTACTCTATTTTAAAGCCTTTTGGTTGTGAGGCCTTTGTTCATATTGATAAAGAAAATAGAACAAAGCTTGAAGCAAAGTCAAAGAAATGTACCTTTATTGGATATGGTGTTAATGATTTTGGTTATCGCTTATATGATTATGAAAATCACAAAATCATTAGGAGCAGAGATGTAATATTCAATGAAAAGGTCTTGTATAAGAATCAGTTGCAGGAAAAGGAACAAGAGAAAACAAGGAATACGCAGTTCTTGATGAAATCACTGAAAAAGTAAAGGTGCCTGAAAATAATAATAATCAACAACCACAACAGCAACAACCACCACAACAGTAACAGGCACCCCAAACACCTGAAAGCAGTGTTAGAAGATCTACCAGGATAAGTAGACCCCCTGAACGATACTCTCCTTCATTATATTATTTATTGTTGACTGATTCCGGTGAACCCGAATGTTATGAAGAAGCAATGCAGGTTGAAAGCAGGAAGAAGTAGGAGGTAACCATGGAAGAAGAGATGGACTCCTTAATGCATAACCAGACTTGGGATTTAGTCAGGTTGCCTGCAGGAAAAACTACATTGAAGAATAAATGGGTTTACAGGTTGAAGGAAGAAGATGGAGGAAAACAGAGGTACAAAGCTAGACTTGTGGTGAAGGGGTTTGCACAGAAGAAAGGTATTGATTTGATGAAATATTTTCTCCTGTTGTTAAAATGACTTCAATCAGAACTATTTTAAGTCTTGTAGCAGCTGAAGATTTGCATCTTGAGCAGTTAGATGTAAAGACAACCTTTCTCCATGGGGATTTGGAGGAAGAGATATATATGCAGCAGCCACAAGGATATGAAGTGAAAGGGAAGCAGAAACTAGTGTGCAGGTTGAAGAAGAGCTTGTATGGCATAAAACAGGCTCCAAGGTAGTGGTATCTAAAATTTGACAAGTTTATGTCTGAACAAGGTTATAATAAATGTCACTATGATCATTGTGTTTATCTGAAAAAGCAAAATGATGGCAGCTATATTATATTGTTATTATATGTGGATGAAATTCTTATTGCAGGGTCTAACATGCAGGAAATAAATGTGCTCAAAAGAAAATTGGTTAATTCATTTGTAATGAAGGATTTGGGAGCTATAAAACAAATCCTTGGTATGAGAATAACTAGAGACAGGAAAAATCGTAAATTAACATTGTCTCAAAATGAGTACATACAAAAGGTGTTGAAAATATTTAATATGCACAATGCAAAACCAGTTAGTACACCTTTTGCTAGCCATTTCAAGCTTAGTAAGGAAATGTGCCCAAAGACCCAAGAAGACGTGGATTATATGTCTAAAGTTCTAGATGCATCAGCAGTTGGAAGCTTGATGTATGCAATGGTTTGCACAAGGCCTGATATTGCACATGCAGTGGGAGTTTTAAGCAGGTACATGAACAATCCAGGAAAGGAACATTGGACGGCAATGAAATGGATTTTTAGATATTTGAAAGGTACCACAAATCAAGCATTATGCTTTGGTGGTTCAAACATTTCTCTACATGGATATGTTGATGCAGATATGGTAGGTGACAGAGATAACAGGAGGAGCACTACAGGATATGTATTTACGATTGGTGGAACAACTGTTAGTTGGGTTTCAAAAATCCAAAGGGTTTTTGCACTATCAACAATAGAAGTAGAGTATGTTGCTGCTACAGAGGCTAGTAAAGAAATGATTTGGTTACAAAGCTTTATGGGTGAATTAGGTAAGGAGCATGATATGGGCACGTTATACAGTGATATCCAAAGAGCCATTCATCTTGCAAAGAACTCAGCATTTCATTCCAGGACTAAACACATACATCTCAAGTACCATTTCATACGATCAGTGTTGGAAGATGGAGAGTTGACGCTGGAAAAGATACACACTAGCGAGAATCGTGCAGATATGCTAACAAAAGTTGTAACCAGGGAGAAACTTAGAATATGCTAGGTTTCAATTGGTCTTCAAGGATGACGATGAATATGAGAAACAGCTAGGTCTAAAGAGGAGTCATTGTCTAGCAAATGAAGCAACAATGGAGTTGCTACAATCATTCTCCAAGTGGGAGATTGTTGTGTGGAGCATGATGTTTCAGAGGTCTTTGTTTCAGCCGGATGTATACCCCAAGGAAGTTTGTACACGCCTCCACACAGGGGGGTGCGGGGGAGTCGATCCCCTAGAGCTGGGGGGTCTGGGGGCTAGCGGTCCCCCGGTTGGGGCTCGGGGGTAGCGCCCCTGAAGCTAAAAACAAATGTAAAATTGCCTTATAAAGTATAGTAATTTCTAGTCAATCTGGGCCATTCATTAGGCAGATGATCTAACGGTAGGAATTATGTTTAGTTTTAGGGTTTTTTGCCCTAGAAGGCAACCCCTCTCTTTGTATGAGGGAATTTTACTGAGTCTGCGTAATATATGTGTATTCTCTGAGCGAGAAACAGAGAGGTGAGACTGTCAGAGAAAATAGAGGATATTATAGTGGATATGTTGTAGATTGTGTCTCTTCATTTTGCTGGATAATAGAAAGGAAGGACTGGTTGTTCAGGGTGGATGTAGCCCAAACTGAGTGAACCACATATATTCGTGTCTCTCTTGTTTTATGCGTTTTCTGTGTTTATATTTCTGCAATATTTTATGTGTTCCATTTCTTCGTAATATATAATTTTCTAACAGTCCCAATGAAGATTGTAGTCATTGTGAACCTGCCAGCAATAAAAATAGTAAGACAACTGCATACAATGTTAGGACACATGGGCTACTACATGAAGTTTATTAAAGGGTATGCGCAGATAACTGCACCAATGGAGAAGTTTCTCAAGAAGGATGTGACCTTCTAGTGGGATGAAGAAGGATAGAAGAGCCTGAACATGTTGAAAGAAAAGATGGTAATTGTGTTGATTCTAGTTTTCCTGGATTGGAAGAAAGAGTTTCATGTGCACATTGATGCATCTTGCATAGAATTGGGTATAATATTAGCACAACAAGGGGGATGATATATTGATCATCCCATGGAATTTGCAAGTAGGAAGCTATCTAAGGTAGAGAAGAATTACAATATGACAGAAAGGGAGAGTTGACAATGGCGTACACACTACAAAAGTTTAGAGATTACTTGTTGGGAGGAAACTTTAATATGTTCACATATCATTTCCTGCTGAAGTATTTAGTAAATAAGAATGTTCTAGGAAGGAAGATATGTAAATGAATGTCATTATTACAAGAATTTGATTTCGAAGTTATAGTGAATCTAGGAAGATTGAATGTTGGGCCTCATAATCTATTCAAGAGAGAGACACAAGAAGAACCTACAAGTCTTGAAGATAGCATGCTTGATGCACAATTGTTTTCAATTAAAGTCGTAGATGACGAATTCATAGATATTATCTAGTTTTTGTCCATAGGAATGTTGCCCACAGAGTACACTACAAAGCAAAAGATGAAATTGGTGGTTCGAGCAGCTGATTTTTCAGTAATTACGGGGCACTTGTATAAAATGGCACAGGATGAAGTATTTTGAAGATACATCCCTGAGCATGAAAGAGAGAGAATTTTGGTAGAAGCTCATGGGGGAGTAGCAGGTGTCCATTATGTAGGAAAATCCATTGCGCAAAAGATTCTGAGAGCTGGGATATGTTGGCCTACAATACATAACGATGTGAAGGACTATTGCCAAGCATGTGATGTATGTGAAACGACATGAAAGTCACCCATAAGAGATGAAATTCTCCTAGTACCATAGTTGACGTTGCAGGATTTTAACAAATCAGAAATTGACTTTGTTGGACCAATTAGTCCACCAGGGAAAATGACTGGTGCAAGATATATCATCACCATGACAGATTATTTGACAAGGTGGGTTGAGGCAAAGATGGTTAAAGATTGCAAATTTTATCTTCAAATATATATTATCAAGATTTGGATATCCAAAGATCTTGATGAGAGATCAGGGGACACACTTTTTTAATAAGACAATTGAAACACTGATTGATGAATTCTAGGTTTACCATCAGAAGAGCACTCCCTATCATCCTTAGGAGAATGGGACAGTGAAAGATTTTAATAATATTCTGGAGAATATATTGAACAAGCTATGCAATGCAAACATAGATGACTGGAATTTGAGGATTCACATGGTGCGATGGACATACATAATGACATGCAAGAATTTAAGAGGACAAACACCTTCAAGGCTGGTATATGAACAAGAGGAAGTGATTCCTATGGAATACATTGTGCCAAGCATGAGAATTAAAGCTGTCAAAAATATGGCAGACTCTGACATGATGAAGGAACAAACGTGAGAGATACTAGCTTTAGAAGAAGACATATTCATAGCAGGATTCCATCAGCACGTGCAAAAAGAAAGGGAGAAAGCGTGACATGATATGCACATCAAAAAGAAGATATTTCGGGAGGGGGATATTGTATCATTTTATGACAGTAATTTTGCAAACTTCCTGGGGAAATTCAAGACACATTAGTTGGGGCCATATATTGTCAATAATATTAGAGATGGAGAAGCTATTCAACTTGCAAAGTTAAATGGACAAATTATTCCTGATAAAGTGTATGGTAGTAGAATGAAGATATATAGGGACAATTATGTATTTGGACCATCGCATTAATTAAATGAAGGGGATAAAGTCTTAATGCCACCTGCAGTTGAAACTGGGCACGGGACTATAAACTTCTTTGTAGGAAGGGATGTCGCTGAAGTAAGAATATTGTATGATACTCAAGAGTTTGGAAAAGTCTGAGGGAGCTACGAAGAAGAAGATATGATTGTGCCAAAGATGAAATATCACGAAATTAGTCAGAAATATGACTGTTGGAAGGAAAAAGGGCACAATTATTATTTTTTAACCATGAAGTCTACGGGAAAAAACCATTTGTGAAGCATATTTGGATGTATCAAGCCCATACCTGCATTAATGAATCAAATATAGAGCCAATCATGAGTTTGGGAATTCAAAATTGTTATAAAAACCTCATCCCGTGCCACATTTTACACTTGTTTCCTTGAGAGATCAGAAATTGTGCTTAAGTAAAGAATAGCTATTACATGTCTGAGAGGGGATGGGAAGAGTTGTTCAAGATATTTAAGAAGTAGGGGCTAACTGGTATTATGGAGTCACAAGAAGGAAATACCCTAGGAGAAAATGTTCCTATGTCTTTGATACGTTTGAGCTTGCCAAGGAAGGTGCATGTGCAGCTCTATGTATAACCACATTCACAACCACATAAGATGACACAAAAGAGATGAACTGAGGTCTCTATAGAAAAATTGAGAACATCATCGCAGAAGAAGATGCAGAAGGAAGTGCCGTTGAAAAACACGGAGGAAAAGGAAAAAAAATCCCATCTAGAAAGAGAAGAAACCTGTACAACAGGAGGGACCCCAACAGGTGCATGATAGTGAAGAAGAAGCTGAGTTCCACAGGAAGGAGATGGAGGATGTGAATATTCCCTCTCTCCTCCCAGTATATATGCCACTGAGAAAGCCAAGCGTGAAGCTGGTGAGGGAGACAGAAGAAGGAAAATTTGCTAAGTATGCGCTATTGTTTCCAGAAGAGGTGTCATTCGAAGGAGAAGTGTTGGGGAAGATTTCCCCAATCAAAATGGAAGACTGGGATTTAAATGAAATAAGTAAATACATGCATTTCAAGCCGAGTAGGTACTTCATAAAAATTAACTACCCGGACAGAGGAGTTACAAGATTAGAGCTGCAAAAATAAGTTGCGTGAGTGGGGAGAGTAGGACTTCTAAACATGCTGAATGTGTCATAGTTCGGTCAAAGCTCATGTAGTACAAATTGTGTGTGATAGCTCCTCGCAATGGTGCATGAGGGTAGGGAAATTGAGGTGCCTAAAACAATGGTATCATTGGTAGAGCAGTGCGTGGAAGGAGTCTAGTTCAACTAGGCTTCTTATTTATGCAAGGAATTTTTGATGGATTGTAGGGAGGCACAGGAAGAAGGCAATACCTTTCAATATGCTTGGTTGTTGATTCTTATTGCGCTTATTACATGCAAGGAGACAGAAGATTGTTAATTTCCAATTGTGAAGGTAGATGTGTGCGAGGAAATGAGGTATGCTTCGCTACGGTTTACAAAGGAGCCAACCTGCGCAAAAAAGAAACAAATATTTTTTGCGTTGATGTAGATGGATTTACATACGTTGGTAAATCAATATCCCAAATTGCCACTGAGCTTGTACAAGCATTATTGCCATATAATGAAGTTTAATGCAGAATTTCATAAGGCATATGTGAAAGCAATGAAGGACCCAATAGAGACATGACATCCATTGCCCTAACTAGTAACAGAAGATGACCTCCTCATGATAGTGAAGAGTTGGTTAGGGGAGTGGTTGAATCCACATCGTGGAGTAGTTGGAGGATATGGTTCTTAAAGAGGTGCTTGGCAGGGTGTGGTTACAAGTAAGAAACATGTCGTCGAAGAGATAGAAGAAACAAAAGGAGCAAGGAAGGAACACGAAGAAAACTGCAACGATGCAGAAGTATCAGAAGGTTCACCATTTGTGATAAATATACAACGAAGAAAGAAGTAGAAGGAAGATAATACTAAGGGCACAGTGTCACTTGTCCTCACTGATGGGCATATTGATGAGATAGCAAAGAAAAAATAAGAGATTAACATAGAGACCTGAGATAATATTGATGATCGTTGCAAAGCGATCTTGGCTGAGGTGGAGTACAACATTGCAAAGCTGAAGGTGTTGCCACAAGAAGTGAAGCAACCAAAATAGATAGTCTAGTCATCGCAACAAGAGAAAAGATTGGAAACAAGTTTCAGGATGTGGATGTTACATGTGCTAGCTGGGGCATTGAAGTTTGAAGCGGTAGTAGATATAAAGTTACCCATGATGTGATGGAGTGTCCAAGTGAATGTCACTGCATTACTTCTTCAAGTTCCACATGAATTTCGTTAAGGAATCACTACGGAGATGCATGAATAAGAGAAGCATATGAAGCTGTTGAAAGAAAAGGCACAGTCAAAGAAAGAAGAGATATAACAGGAGTTGAAGCAAGTGGCAAAGGAAATGAAGGAAGTAAGGCAACAATAGGAACAATTGGAGAAGGCCATTGCTGGAACCTGTAGTGCAGTTACGGGCATGAAGGTCCGTGATGATGAAATACCCAACAGAGAAGGTTGTGATGCTTTTGTGTGCAATCAAATACTCAAAGAATGTCATCGCCAAATTAAAATTCTACTATGTGGTATAGATATCAGAACTGAAGTTAAGATTGCACCCAAGTGCACCACGAGAGGTTTGGGAGCAGAGACAAAAGGACCTCAATGAAATAATGAAAGGCATATTGGATATGGTGGAAGATTATGGGAAGTTTATCAATGGTACAATGTAGATTTGGACCTCAATGTAGGAGGATCCAAATGTCATGAAGATTGAGGAGGAACTACATGCCAAGCATAAGTGGCACGAGGAGATCCTAGTAGATGTGAAGACCTTACTAGTATTGTAGAGATTTGCCAACATTTATGAAGGGAATAACCTCCAGGTACAAGTGGATGATCTGTAGAGGAAAGCCCGGATCTTACAGGTGAGGACTCAATCGTGATAGGAGGAAGCCTTGAAACTTTCACAGGGAGTGGATGAACGACTTAATGAATTGAAGAAAAGGGAAGTGAAGCTACCACAGAATACCATTGGCCCTACTATATAAGCTTTGCTCAAGGAAGAGTAACAGGAAGAAAATTCAATGGTAGAAACACTCCAGCTGTACAACGTAGTATACAACGACATCCAAACAAAGGTTAAGGGCATTAAAGCTTAGTGAATCGGGACAAGTCATAGATGATTGTTGGGGGTTTGTTGGGCATGACCCAACTTGGTCCAAATTTTCGATAAAAGAAGCTGTGAAACAAGGAGCATACCAGGTGGAGTTGGAGAATAAATATTCATCACGCGAAATTTTAGGGCCTTAGGGATGGGATAGAGCCCTTATTTTGTAATGGTATTGGGTAATAGTCCTTGTTTTTATGGATCCATGGTATGTGGACCATGGTTTTTGTATAGATGAATTCTATAAAATGATATGTAATAATTTGTAATCGAAGAACAAGAAGATTTAAATGATAAAAGCATAAGTGAATCTCTATTTTCACATCTATAGTTTGTAGTTTTGAGAAGGCTCTGTAGCTGAGTGTGCGCAGACCTTGAAGAGTCTACAACTGAGGGCACAGACTGCATGTAGTTGAGTGCACAAGTCAGAGAAGTGAATGTAATTGAAAGGTATTTTTCATAAGGAAGAATTTTTATGAAGTATTGAACCTCTGCACTTGTTATTTGTCTACTATTATGTATTGGGTCATGTGTGCTTTTTACTGAATTATGTAAAGAATGTAACATATACCGTTACGTGTTGAATTTAATGTGTTTTTGGATAGTAATCATCTGCGTGAATTTATTACGCATGCGAAGTTATAATATTGGTATATAATAGAAGTAATTGCATGGTGCCACTTTGCGGATATCCCTTCAGCTATAGAAGCCTAGTTCTGCAACCTCCCACAACTGCTTCGGGTGAGACTACGATCTTCTTGAAGGTCATTGCTGAAAGGGCCAGTAGTTGAGGATTTTGTTGTTACACAACATAACTTGAACTTGGTTCAAGACCCCTCAAACCAAAATTCATACTTATCTAATTCTTCAGTCCCAGACTCAGTCTGCAGCAATCACAAAATCTTTGGCTACACATAGCTCCTCCCAACCAACTAGACCACTCTTATATTGCATCCCCCCTCAGCTTTCTCCACACCTAGTGTAGTTCCACGATAGTTATCAATTCACATTGTTTCCTCCAATGCCCATCTCATCTCAACCAAACTTGGTAGATAAAATTTAATTGAACACTCAAGTCTGAGATGGACTCCACTTTTTGACCAGCTTTGGAATCCTTTTAGCACACTCTTCTTCCTTTGAAATATTTCCTTTGTTTCTCTTATCTTTTTCACCTGAGGTTCCCAAACCCTATTGGATTCTTTTGGAAGGATTATTATTTCCAGGGAAGAACTTGGGAAAGTAACCGCCTAGCCCATAACTACCCAACTACTTATGTGTGAACCTCTTTTAGCACTCTATCCCATCCCAAATTTTTTATCATTGCAACATCATTATAACACTAATAATTAACAAAATAAAATAAAATATCCATTCATGTAAAATATTATTTTTCATTTTTCTAAAGCCCATAAAGTAAAATAGAGTCTTTAACTACAATTATTTAGAATCAACTAACATTACCAGGGGATATCACATCTCCCCCCTCGAATGGAACACTATGCTGGTGTTTTCCAAGCTCTCATAATAGACTAGGATATACTTCTCTTATAAATTTCTCATCTTCCTAGGAAGCCTCCTCCAGGCTAAAGTGCTCCACTACAGTCTAACCTCGGTGATAACTCATCTATGTAGCATTGCTTCTCTCCAAAAAGGTATACATGGGAGTTTGACCATAAATGTACTATCTGGCTTGACCTATAGTTACAACCAATGGGTCATCATCAATTCATACATGCTAAAATAATCACCATACATATATATGCAATCTTATAAATTGTCTAACTTGTACGTCTTTCCAATTAATAATGTGTGTGGGATCATAAATATATTTCTTTAATAATGATACATGAAAGACATTATGTACACATATATGGTTGTGTAGTTCTAACTAATAATCTATTGGGCCAATTTGAGTTAGAATTTGAAATGGAACAAAAAACTATGGGGCAATTTGGCACAACCTCCCCAACATAAGGTACATATTTTATGTTTCACTTGTACATACACACAATCCCCATCTTGAAATTTTTGATCATTTTGCTTCATATCGATGTAAGAATTCTTCATGTCTTGTGAAAAATTTAGATTCATCGTCATCCTTTTCACGATGGTCTCCATTTATTTTAATGTGTCTGGCCCTTACATCAAGTTATCTTCAGGGTTTTTCCAATTAAGGGGTGTTCTACATTTACGACGATATAACATGTTATGAAACCAACTCACAAAAAGATAGAAAAGATAGATAAATTCCTTCATAATAAGCCTCTTCGAGGGGGAAATCTCCTTTACATTACACAAAAGAACAATTATTGGATGATACAAATGGCAAGGCCTCCTTTCTATATTTAGGAGTCTAAGGGTTCATAATATAATCAAAGCCGACGTAACAATAATATGTAAGGGAAAAATAATAACAATAGTGGGTTTCTATGGGGCACAATAATAATAATATGGGGACTACATGGGAACAAGAATATAATAAGAGGGTTATATTAATAACAATAAGGGGTTACACTAGTAGTATAGGGACCTAACATGCCCCTCTCCTTCAAAAAGTGTTGTCCTCAACGCTTGAGTAGTTCTTGATGCTTTTGTATAAAATTCTTGTCCTCCCATGTGGACTATTTAGTGGCTAAATTATTCCAATTGTTGAGATACTATGAAATTGATTGATTTTGTTGCTGCCAGGTTCTTGTTTTTGTGACTACTCTAGGTTCCAATATGATGTTTCGTTCCTTGTCAAGTTTTGGAAATATTGTTTGAATTGGGATCTTCTACAACTTTTGGAAATATTGTTTGAATTAGGATCTTCTGCAACTTTTGAATGAGTGGGCACACTTCTTCATCCTTCTTCCATTCATCCCTTGCTTCGTTTATACAATCTGGTTGGATAATAGAAATAGCACAAAACAATGCTTCCACATCCTCATCCTTTCTTGAGAGTTCATATCCAACAACATTTTTCTTCCCTTTTTTGTATATGATTTCAAAGTCCTAACCCAAAATATTTGTGACCCATTTTTTATGCTCTTCTAAAGATAATCTTTGTTGTAAAAAGTATTTAAGAATATCACTATCCAATTTTACCTTGAAGTACCTTTCCATTAGGTAAGGTCACCATTTATTAAGTACATGTAATATTGCCAACATTTCCTTCTCATAAATAGCTTGCTTGAGATGTAGTCGTAAAAATACCGAACTGCCTACATCAAAACTTCTTTCATTGCGGTGTTGATCTGCCTATTGTTTCATTTGATTATGCACCAAAGTGGCATTATCCTTTAAAAGTTGGAGAAGTTGTTGTTGATGCTCAATATGATCTTTCAATGCTTGAACCTTTTTCTTCTTGATATGTCCTTCTATATTGATAGTTTGAGTGGTAATTTCTTCCAATGCATTACAAGATATGGTCAAATTTATTTCTTGATGCTCGATGTGATCTTTCACTTCTTGAAAATTTTTCTTCTTGATATGTCCTTCTATCTTGGTAGTTTGAGGAGTGGTAATTTTGGCCAATTCATTACAATATATGGTTAGATTAATTTCTTCTTTCTCGATGTCATCTTTCACTTCTTGAACCTTTTTCTTCTTGATATGTCCTTCAATATTGAGAGTTTGAGGAGTGATGATTCTTGCCAATGCTTTACAAGATATGGTCATATTCATTTTGTTCTTTCTCTGGGGTTAGTTCCTGGTGTATATCCTCTTCTTTTGATGTTTCTTGATCATTTTCTTCCTCCTCTTCATAATATATGTAGAATAATTTATTCTTAGCACACTTATGACCTTTAGTGTATTTTCTATCACAAATGTAACAAAGCCCTTTTTCTCCTTTCTCTTCAAATTGTTGTGGTGTAAACCTTGTAGGTTGTGGAATGCTAGGAGAAAAAACACTTCCATAATTATAGTCATGAATGGTAGGATTCCTTGTTCGCATAGTTTCGCTTTCAATTTTTTTTGCCAACCTAAATGCCTTCTCCAATGAACTAGGTTCCCAAAGACGAACCTCATGTTGAATGTTATCCTCTAAAGTCCCTATGAAGATGTAAACCCTTTTCTTCTTTGGAACATCATTGACCCTTATATTCAATTTTTTGAAGTCCTCAATGTGGTCTGCCATTGAACCGTTTTCTTTGAGATTTATCAATTTTCTACAGAAGATGTCACTCTTTGTATCCTTATAATGTGCTATCATTTCATTTGTGAAAATTGATCAAGTGAAAAGTCCTTTACGAGAACAAGGCCATTTATACCATGAAAATTGATTTGGTTCTAGATATAAAGATGCAATATGTACCTTTTGTAATAGTTGCATCTCATGTAGATCAAAATATTACTCCATTTGTAGTATCCAATTTACCGGATCCTTGCCAACAAACTTCCTCATATTGTGTTTTCTTGATCTTAGGAGATCGACATTGAAAATGATGTATCTCTGTAGTTCCATATCTCCAAGGTCTGAAATTGCATCCTGTGGTAGAACTCTAAGTTCTCTTTCTAACCCCACAAGTCTGATCAAGATTGGATTCTCCAATAAAGAGTTACGCCCAATCTCCCAAGGTGGCCTAATTATATACTTGTTTAGTAAAGCAAACTTGTACAAAGTGCCATGTGTCACTGTTTCGACCTTAGGACCTAAAAATGATATACTGAAAACTCTAGGTCATCCTCTTTCTATAACGTTTTAAAAAATTTTAATATGATACTTAGAGTGAAAGTTATGACAATTTTTCCAAGGTCACCTGTTTAGGATGTAATTCGGGAGCCTGTGGAAACCCTACGTTTCTTGGACTGTATCTTCGAAAATATAGTGAAACAAGATCTAAAATTTGGGCCTGAGCTTCACCCAGTTTTTGGCTCAAATGGGTTTAAATTTTAGTCTGAAAAACTTTGTAGAAAAACAATTATACCGAAAATTCCACAATGACCTGTTTGCGATGGAATTCTGGATCTTGCAAAAACCCTAACTTCCTCAGATCATATCTTTGAAAATATAGTGAGACAAAATCTGAAATTTGAACCAGAGGTTCAACGAGATGTTCTCTTAAATGATTTTTTTTTTTTTTTTAGCTTCATAAATTTTGCTGAAAGAACGTTATAGTGAAATTTCACGATGATCTATTTGGAGTAGTGAAATCCTGGAATCCAAAGCTCTGATACCAAATGTTATGAAAGCATCTAACAAAAAGATAGAAAAGATAGATAAACACCTTCAAAATAAGATTCTTTAAGGGGGAAATCTCCTTTATATTACACAAATGAACAATTATTGGATGATACAAATGACAAGGCCTCCTTTCTATATATAGGATTCTAAGGGGTCATAATATAAACAGAGTCGACATAACAATAATAATGTAAGGACACAATAATAACAATAGTGGGCTTCTATGGGGCACAATAATAACAATATGGGGACTACATGGGGACAAAAATATATTAAGTGGGTTGTAATAATAACAGTAAGGGGTTACACTAGTAGTATAGGGACCTAACATAACACCTCCAATGGACTCGTCTTTAAGGATGTTTGATAGTTTTTGTTGTGGGATAACTCTACTAAGTAAAGGTAGTTTTCCCAATTACTTGGCTGCTGCATCACTGTTAGGTCCTTTTAATACCAGTGATTCCCCCATTACTATTGTTATTATATCCTTTATTCTTATTATTGTGCCCCATAGAATCGTAGTATTGTTATTTTTGTGCCTTTATATTATTATTGTTAGGCCAACTTGGTTATATTGTGACCCCTTAGACTCCTATATATAGAAAGGAGGTTTTTCCATTTGTATCATCTAAGAATTGTTCATTTGTGCAATGTAAAGGAGGTTTCCCCCTCGAAGAGGCTGAATTCTAAGGCGTTGATCTATCTTCTCTATCTTTTTGTGAGCTCGTTTCATAACATTTGGTATTAGAGCTTTGGATTCTAGGGTTTTGCTGCTCCAAACAGGTCATCGTGGAATTTTCGTTATAAGTTTCATTCTCCAACGTTTTAGAAGAGAAAAAAAAATGCATTTGAGATGAAATGTTGCTGAACCTTTTGTCCAGATTTCATATCTTGTCTCGGTATATTTTTAGCGATATGATCTGAGGAAGTTAGGGTTTTTGCAAGCTCCCGAATTTCATCTAAAATAGGTCATCGTGGAATGTTTTCTATAATGCTTTCTCTATGAAGTTTCAAAAGCTAAAACAAAACCCCATTTGAGATGAAATTGGTCTAAACCTCAGCTCTGAATTTAAAGAACCTGTCCCGCTATATTTTTGGAGATATAATATGAGGAAGTTAGGGTTTTTGCAGACCCTTGAATTACATTCCAAACCGGTCACCTTGGGGAAATCGTCATAACTTTATCTCTGAGTGTCAGATTGAATTTTTGTAAGAAGTTATAGAAAGAGGATAGGCTGTCGTTTTTTGGATACCATTTTCAGAACCTAAGGTTGAAAGAGTGACCCGTGGGACATCATACAAGTTCGCCCTACTGGACAAGTCTATACTTAGGTCATCATGGGAGATTTGACATAAATCTTCATTGGAGAATCCAATCTTGATCAGACTTGCGGAGTTAGAAGTATTAATCGGAGGGTTACAAAACAAAGAAATTTCAGACCTTGGAGATCCAAAATTACAGAAATACATCAGATTCAATATCAAGATCCTACAAAGTAAAAAAAGGTGTGTAGTTTTTTTTTAATTTTTGCATAAGCATGGTTTGAAAAATTAGTTTGAAGAAATTCAAAGGGAATAGTGAAACATTATTATCATTAATTGATTCCCCAAAGAAAGAAAATGGAAACACCTAGTAAGCAACCTAAAATCTCTAGCATGACTCATGAAGAACAGGAAAAAATGCAACATGATATATCAAAATTACCAGACCAAGTGCAACAAATGTCACTTGCACAAAAAGTAACAGAATCTAAGATGGATTTTTTAAAGAAAGATGTAGAAGCTAAGATTTATGGCGTGGAAGCTAAGATGGATGGTTTAAAGAAAGGCGTGGAAGCTTAGATGGACAGTGTGGAAGCTAATATGGATGACATGGAAGCTAAGGTGGATGATTTGAAGACAGATTTGAAGAGAGATTTGAAGACAAACATGGAAGATTTTAAGACAAATTTAACAATGTTTCTACAATAAATGCTTACTAATGTGAAAGGATAGTAAAGGAAACTCATGATGAGAATAAAATAAATGTTAATCATGATTTCATAGACTCTAATGTTGGATCACAGAACCACCATGTTCCAATGATCGATATGAGGAAGTTTGATGGCAAGGATCCCGGAACATGGATACTACAGATGGAGCAATTTTCTGATCTCCATAATGTTCAAAACACACAAAAGGTATGCATTTCAACTTTATATTTGGAACCGAATTAGCTTGTATGATATCGATGGCTTTGCTCTTGTAAACAATTTGTCCCTTGGGCTATTTTTACGGATGAAATGATAGCACATTATGAGGATACAAAAATCAACACTTTTTTTCAGCCAATTGATAAACCTCAAACAAAAGGGTTCAATGATGGAGCACATTGAGGACATCCAAAAATTGAATATAAGGGTAAAAGATATTTCAGAGGAGCATAATATTGATGTGTTCATACAAAATTTAAAAGATAACATCCAACATGAGGTTCACCTTTGGGAACCAGATTCATTGGAGAAGGCATTCAAGTTGGAAAGAAAAATGGAAAGCAAAAGTAAAACAAGGAAGCCTACCACGCACAATCATAAAGATGGAAGTGTTGCTACCCCTAACTATCCACAACCTACAAGGTTGACACCACAACAATTGGAAGAAAAAAGAGCAAAATGGGTTTGTTACAGCTGTGATAACAAATACACTGAAGGTCATAAATGTGTCAAGAATAAATTATCTTACACAGATTGTGAAGAGAAGGAAGAAAAGAAACAAGAAACATTGAAAGAAGAGGATATACACCAGGAATAAACCCTAGAAAAATAAGAAATGAATCTGACCATATATTGTAATGCATTGACTGGAATTACCACTCCTCAAACTATCAAGATCGAAGGGCATATCAAGAAGAAAAATGTAATGGTGTTGATTGATTCGGGAAGTACCCATAATTTTATTCATTGTAAGATAGGCAAGGAATTGAATTTATTCCTATATCCAGCACTAGAGTGTCAAGTGATGGTTGCAAGTGGGCAAACCATAAATTGCTCAGGAAAGTGCCATAATATCAAGCTATCCATGGGAGAATATGTATTGAATATCCCAATTCTTTCCATTCCAATGGGTGGTGCTGATGTTGTACTAGGAGTCCAATGGCTACAATCCTTGCGTACAATAGCTTTTAATTTCCACAAAATTTTCATGAAATTCTTTGCAGAAGGGAAGGAAGTAGAATTAAGGGGTGTCACAAGGAAACTGAGAATGATAATCATATCTAACAGAGTGACAAAGCTTCTAGACAAATAACAATGAGGCATAATTACACAATTATGCTCACTACAGGTTCCCACATTGAAATCATCCATTTATCCAGATCTCCAAAAAGTCTTGGACAATAATTCCAAGGTATTTGATACTCCCAAAGGCCTCCCACCTATTCATGATCATGATCATGCTATCAATTTAATTCCAGGAAGTGTTCCTCCAAACATTAGGGCTTACAGATATCCCTATGTCCAAAAGAGCGAAATTGAGCATATGGTTGTAGAAATGCTAGAGGGTGGCATAATTCAACCTTGTCAAAGTTATTTCTTTGCTCCAATAGTATTGCTTCACAAGAAGGATGGATCATGGTGAATGTGTCCAGATTATAGGGAGCTCAACAAGCTCACTATTAAAGATAAATTTCCCATTCCCGTCATTGATGAATTGCATGGATCAATTTACTTCACCAAGTTGGATCATCACTTAGGATATCATCAAATGAGAATGAGGACTGAAGACATTCCAAAAACAACATTTAGAACTCATGAGGGTGATTATGAATTTTTGGTCATGCCTTTTGGCCTTTCTAATGCATCTTCTACATTTCAAGGTTTGATGAATTCCATTTTCAAACCCTTCCTTAGAAAATTTGTGTTAGTATTTTTTGATGCTATACTAATCTACAACAAGTCTTAGAAGGATTATGTCCAACATGTTGACATGGTGCTCAAACTATTAGAGGATAAACAATTATATGCAAAAATCTACAAATGTTTCTTTGGAGTACAAGAGGTGGAATATTTGGGTCATATTGTATCTCATGAAGGTGTTAAGGTAGATCCTAGCAAAATTAAAACCATTAACGAATGGAAAATCCCCACATTCATAAAGCATCTAGAAGGATTTGTCGGGTTGATAGGGTATTATCACGAGTTTTTCAAGAATTATGGGAGAATATCAGCACCTCTAACAACATTATTGAAGAAATATGCATTCTCATGGACTCCAGAAGCAACAAAGGCCTTTGAACATCTTAAAGAGGAAATGTGCCAAGCACGAGTCTTAGCTACACCAGACTTCAAAAAAACCTTTATTATGGAATGCGATGCCTTAGGAAATGGAATTGGTGCTCTTTTAATGCAAGAAGAAAGACCCATTGCTTTCATAAGTCATCCAATCAAAGGAAAGTATTTACACAAAGCTATTATGAGAAGGAAATGCTGGAAATGCTACATGCACTTAAGAAATTCTGACCCTACCTAATGGGAAGACACTTCAAGGTAAAAACAGATCATGGTAGTCGTAAATACCTTTTAGAACAAAGATTATCTTTAGAAGGGTAGCAAAAATGGGTCACAAAGATGTTGGGATATGACTTTCAAATCATCTACAAAAAAGGAAGCAAAATGTTGTGGCAGATGCACTCTCAAGAAAGGATGAGGATGTGGAAGCATTTCTTTGCGCCATTTCTATTATCCAACCAAAATGGATAAACAAAGCGAGGGATGAATGGAATAATGACAAGGAAGTGTGGGCACTCATTCAAAGGATACAGCAAGATCCCAGTATATCTGATACATTTAGATAGAAAAATGATTTGTTCTGGTACAAGGATTGGTTATACCTATGTAAGAATTCCCAACTCAAACAAAAGATTCTTAGGGAATTGCACACATCTCCCTTAGGAGGGCACTCAGGATTTATAAAAACCTACCACAGGGTTAAGAAGGATTTTTTTTGGGATGGCCTTAAATTGAATATTAAAAACTTTGTGTTGGATTGTTTGGTTTTCCAACAAAATAAATTTGAAAATATTAGGACCCTAGGACTATTACAACCTTTATCGATTCCAAGCCAACATTGGGAGGAGGTTTCAATGGATTTTATCATAGGTTTATGTAAGTCTGAATGAAAGAGTCTTATCATGGTGGTAGATGACAGACTTACCAAGTATGCATACTTTTTTGCATTATCTCATTCATTTAAAGTGAGTACAGTTTCTACTGCATGTATGGAAACAATTCAAAAGCTACATGGAAACCAAAAGATTATTGTAAGCGACAGAGATCCCATTTTCACTGGAAATGATTGGACATAATTATTTTCTTGCCTTGGTACTAAGTTAGCTCATAGCTCATCTTATCATCCTCAATCTGATGGGAAAACTGAGATAGTAAACAAATGTTTAGAAGGATATCTTCATTGCTTTGTATCTGATAAATAGACATAATGGGTCAAATGTTTACCTCTAGCTGAATGGTGGTATAGCACTTCCTTCCATACTGCAACGAAAATGACCCAATTTATGGCACTTTATGGATATCATCCACCATCCATCACATCATATTTAAGAGAAAATTATAAGGTTCAAGCAGTGGAAGATTACATCGAGCATCAGCAACAAGTTTTCCAATTCTTAAAGGATAACCTCACCTTCGCACAAAATAGAATGAAACAACAGGCAGATCAACATCGCAACAAAAGAAGTTTTGATGTAGGTGATTAGGTATTCCTACGACTACAACCACATAAATAAATGTCCCTCAAGCAAGCTATGAAGGATAATAAATTATCACCAAAGTATTATGGTCCGTACAAGGTGTTGCAAAACATAAGTACTATCGAATACAAATTGGTGCTTCATGCAGCTTGCCAAGTGCACCTAGTTTTCCATGTTTCATGCTTAGAGAAGGTTATAGGTGACAAGATTCCAGTTCAAACAATATTGCCAGAACTTGATCAGGAAGGAAAAATCATATTGGAACCTAAAGAAATTAGAGAAACAAGAACTTAACAGCTACGAAATCGATCAATTTAAGAGTATCTCATCAAGTGGAAGAACTTACCTATTGAAGATTCCACATGGGAGGATGAGAATTTTATACATAAGCATCCAGAATGACTCAAGAATTGAGGACAACACCTTTTTGAAGGAGAGGGAAATGTTAGGTCTTTATAATAGTAGTGATTCCCCCATTACTATCGTCATTATATCCCTTACTGTTATTAATGTTCCCCATAGAATCCCATTATTGTTATTTTTGTGCCTTTCTATTATTATTGTTAGGTCAGCTTGGTTATATTGTGACCCATTAGAATCCTATATATAGAAAGGATGTTTTTTCATTTGTATCATCCAAGAATTTTTCATTTGTGTAATGTAAAGGAGGTTGCCCCCTCGAAGAGGCTAAATTGTAAGGCGTTGATCTATCTTTTCTATCTTTTTGTGAGTTGGTTTCATAACAATCACATACATTCATAACATATCCTTCAGCAATTTGTTACCTATTTTGTTTTTCCATTCGTTTCAAGATGATAGGTGGTATTGAATTATACTTATGCACCCAATCCCTATTTGATATTCGAATAACCCCATAAAATATCTAATATCGACAACCAAATTTTTGGAGATATGCCAATCCATTATGGTCATGATATTTTCTGGATCTACTACTATTCCATCCCGAGTTATGATGTGACCCAAATATTGAATTTGATCCTTTTGGATCTCACACTTTCTCATTAATACTTATTTCTCATTAATACTTCATACTATTTTACTAGCTTCCCACAATAAGCAGGCTTTGCCTTACAACTGATAGATTACTAGTCGAACTTTCAAGCTGCTATTGTATTCATAAATATAGAAATATTGTTTCCTATTTATTAACCATGCTTGAAAAGCTTCTTCTGCCTCACCATCAAATATAGGGGGATTAAATTTCTTGAATTCTCCTTGTAGTTCAGTATTTTATCCCTTATATCCTTTATGATCCAACACATTTCAAGATTCTTCCTTGTTATCTTTTGGATAACCTTCGGACTCTCGGTTATCATCTCTCAACCTATGTGCCCCAGCCCCATTCCCATGATTAGGGCTTGGGTTGGGAATTCTATAATTCTGCCGTTTCGGCAATCCTTTCATGATCCTGTCTTATTTTTGCATCAACCTTTAAATATCATTTGTTTGTCTTTCCATCTCATCTTTCAATTGTTGGATTGTGTCAAATAACATAAAATTTTTATTTCTAGTTTCTTCTCCTAATCTAACCCACATTTTTGGGGTTTTAGTGAATTATTGTGGTCCCACTCCCATCGATTGTCATATGGGGGGTGTACTTCAATCTCCTCTCCTCGTAATTATTCCTCTCTATACACATGTACAAATATTATTATTCTACAAATCAATGAGGCCATAGTATGGAACTTATCACTGATACCACTTGTAACATATCTCAACTAACATTTTTGTTTACTATAGAATATCATACATTGGCACATTTTTAGTAGTATATTTATTTAATATGATTATATTACAACACCCATATCATTTATATTGAATTATAAAATAAAAGTCTACAGTTATATTGAGCGACATTTACAAGGGTTTTTAGTTATTATAACCAACATGGACATAGTTAATGTGCCATAGAAATTGATCGCACTTATAGGAGTTTTCCTGAGACCTCTTTTGGATTCATGCCACTTGGGCTCGTGGTTCCTTTCTAGAGATGTGGGAACAATCTTCGATGAAGGTACCTAGGGTTTTATCGAATGGTGGAGGTGGATGTGGGTGGTTTCCGAGTAACTAACGACTCAACCCTAGCATCCCAACACTCATTCTAGCTTTGCTTCCCTAAGTGTTTGGTCTTTGCAACTACTACAAGGAACAATATGCCAACAGCAACCCTTTTATGTATATATAGCTTCCATGTATCAACTACCCTCATGGCATTCTACAAGTTATATTTTTACCTTGCCTTTTAGCATGTTTCCCCCCAACTTTACACTACTCATATATTTTTTTTTTTGGTTTAGGTTGAGTGGGATTCTATTACTCTAGAGGGATAATTATACACACCTACAACTTCAAGCTGTTTTTAGGTGAGGAAAACTCCCTTTGAAATGGTTTTCCTTTCATGTTCAACACATTCTGAGAACTAATTCATACTCGGACTGCCAGGGGACAAAATGGTTGGAAACGACAATGGTTTTCTTAGGTAAATATGTAACTTTCCTTTCCATATCCTTCAATTTTCTTAATCATTTCTCTTCTCATAAAATATACTTACAGACTTGAGTTTTCCTCTGTGATTGTAGGTACTACATCCTCCCAATTCCTATTCGCAACCCTATGATCAACCTTCATCCAAAGTTCTTGAGGTTCCTTCATAAGCACGACTCTCTTGTGTCTAGTTTGTTGATTTTCTACAGGTTCTGAACCTCTCTCACACTATGAGGGTTTTCAAGCTATCCTTAGTAACAAGGGTTTTAGTTTTTCTTTTCCAGAAGGGTTTTAAGATGTCGGTCCTAATTTTGTTAGTCATGACCTTGACCCCTATCACACCTTCTTGCTTGGTTAAATATGGAATTACTAAATGTTATATGTAAAATTTGTATTTTGTAAAGAATACTACTACCTCCACAATTGCTATAGTTCTTTAGAAGAATCAGTTGCTTTAAAGCAGTCGTCTTTAGATATTTTCTAGTGACTCCCTTTCATGCTACTCTGAAATTGAAATTACATTATTGTTTCTCTGTTCTTATTGTTTAATATGCTCTCGTGAGATATTATAATCATTTTGATATAAAATAACGATGTAGGCTCGTTATATGCATGCTATTTTTGGAATGTTCATTGAGTTGGTATACACAAGTTTATACTGATGAGCCCTGGTAATTTCTTGTGAGGGCTTCTTTCGAGTTTCAGATCATTGTAAATTTTTTTAAAAGAGACTTATTCTATTTCTCAGCTACCGTGAAGACTATCAATTATTATTAGTGTTTCAATTCTTGTTATACAACTATAACTCCTGTTTTCTTTTCTTCAAAGAATTATTTGTTAACTCATAGGAATAATCCTATTTATTTCTTTCTCTTAAATCAAGCATGTATCTTCTAAGATTTATGTCTCACCTCTCAAACACGCTTGTATTGATAATGGTATGAGTTATTGTTCGACCACCATTTACAATTTTGTTTCTCCCTTGTTGGTTTTAGGGGGGCCTCCCATAAGAACCCCTTTTTTTCCAACTACAAACCCTAACACCAAATTATGTTTAGTTCACAACAACTGGTCATCTTCCTCTGAAGGATACTATCGCACAATCTTTTTTTAAAGAAAATCCACATATTTTCAGGTAGGGGTACAAGGGATTGTACCTAGACTGTCAATTCAGGTGAACTCGTCTTGGGAACTAAGCCCAAACCCAATAAATTCACAATCAATGTAGACTCTATATTTTAAATGATAAGCATGAAAATTTCTAATAAGAATATATTCAGCTTCTAAATTGTTTAGAATATCAATTACTGAAATTACCATCCTAATTCCAAAATCGGTTAAACATCTATTAGAGGAAAAAAAAAAATTCAATACTTATCTAATTCTTCAATCTGAGACTCATTGTGCAATAGTCACAAAATATTTGGGTACACAACTTTCTCCCAACCAATAAGACCAATATTATACTGCATCTACCCCCGAGCTTGTTCCACACCCAATGTAGTTCCACAATAATTATCAATTCAAATTGCTTCCTCCAATGGCTGTTTGGCCCCAACCAAACTTGGTCGATAGAATCTAAGTGAGCACTTAAGTCTCAGATGGACTCCACTAGACAACCAACTCTGGAATCCTTTTAGCACACTCTTATTCCTTTCAGATCTTTCTCTAGTTTTCCTCTTTTTTTCACCTTAGGTTCCTCAAATGTATTGTATTCTTTTGAAAGGATTATTATTTTCAAGGAAGAACTTGACAAGTAACCACCTAGCCCATAATTTTCCAACTACTTGGGTGTGAACCTCTTTTAACAATGTGTCCCATCAGGATTTTATGATCATTG
Organism: Pinus taeda; assembly: GCA_000404065.3. Taxonomy (NCBI): domain Eukaryota; kingdom Viridiplantae; phylum Streptophyta; class Pinopsida; order Pinales; family Pinaceae; genus Pinus; species Pinus taeda. Next base: position 263,468 of record APFE031103296.1, on the reverse strand, counting down.
AAACATCATTATGCCATTGATAATAAACAAAATAAAATAAAATATCCATCGATGTCAAATATTATTTTGGCATTTTTTCAAGGACAATAAAGAAAAACGGAGTCTTTAACTGCAACAAATTATAATCAACCAACTTTACTAGGAGATATAATAGAAAATGTAAATATTTTCTTACTTTAGTTTAGCTATATTTAAACCAAGCGACTAACTACTATGTAGTAATTGTTTAATATAGAAATTGAAATATTTTATTTATGGGTTTTTAAAACATTTCTGTGTTATCAATATATTTTTATCGTAAATATTACATGTCATCTAAGCATAAAATATTTTATTTTTAAAAGTATTTTTTTTTACTTTCAATTAAGTGTTATTTTATTATTTTTAATGTAATATTACATGACAATATGTCCCTCATATTGGTTATGCCTAGACATGTTCTACAACCACGTATGAGGGAGATGTTACATAATGTTACATTTAAAAATAATAAAATAATACTTACAACAACAAATTAACAAAATTGTAATAACTAAAAAAATTGATTTCGACCATATATAAAATACTCCAATTTTCATCTTATTTTTACTCCCACTTTATATAGAAATAATGTAATCGAAACTCAAGAAAAACTAATAATTTACTTTTTAATGTTAAAGACATATGTCAATCCTTCTTTAATATGGACTTGATAGAACCCTTGAAAAAATAATATAATTCATATTAATTGATAAGTATTTTTTTTGGATTCAAATAAATATATTAAAATATATTAATAGTAAAAAATATATTTCATAGTTAGCCAAAAATAAATACTATATCGATATTATATAAATAAAAAAACTAGTTTAAATTTGTAAGACCTAAGTAATTTAGGTTGTCTTAAATTTAAGATGCATATAAGACTCATTATATATATGGGTTGTTTTTTGGAATACAGTTTATAATATAATATAATATTATAATATTATTACTATATTAAAAATCATATTATATCAATGAGAGTTATATTAGGACAAAATTTCTATATAAAATAAAAAGTATATCTAATATTACAATAATTAATTATATTTAATTATATTTAGTAACAACATTTTAATAAGTTTTAATATATGTTAATTTGAAAAATGACTTATAATTTAATATTATAAATCATATTATATAATTGAGAGTTTAATGAAGGCATGATGCAATAAGTCAAAATCTGTGGACATCTCAATTATGTTGTCCTGTAGTTTATCTCCAGGGGACACCTGTTACTTATTCATTTGCTCGGATCTTGTTTCTCATCGCCATGTATATTTTGGAGAGAAATTTCATGTTTTGCTTCTTCAGTGTTTGTTCCCCTTTATTCACTAAGAAATGTACTTTCACTTATCAAAATTTATTTATAGATGTATTAAATACAAACAATATAAAATGGTAGTCATGGATCTAGGTTTCTGAGTTAATTACTGGGGTTTCATTCCTTTTTTCCTCTAAGGTAAGAGAATTAGATATTTTCTTCGTATTACCATTGGTATATTACTTCCTTCGGTGATTTAAATATCATAATATCTTACAGGGTTTTACATAATTTCTTTCCTTTGATTTTTTCTTTTCAAGTTTCATTTTCTTTTCATTTCTTATTCTATAATGGAATGTACACTCGATGTTTCTCTAGCGAGTGACCTCTCATGTTTGTTTTTTTTTTTTAACTATAATATGCAAGGTATGTCATCCCAACAATATGGTTTTCAATACCTAAATAGATTTTTCATTTAATTGATTCCTCTTATTAATTTACTTGCCCCTTCGTGAGAGTAACATATATGGCCTCTAGAGCACCCTAGCAATTTAGGGTATTGTCTATGGAGGTTATTCAAGGTAACAATTTTACTAATTTGAAATTTCCTTGAATTAATTACTTATTTTATTTGGGTCATGATTTTAACTATGTTCTTTATTTTGGCTTAGAGAGTGAGGCACACATACTCACATATCTGCAAGGTAAATAAATTGATTTTTGGAATTCCTTTTATGGAATTTGGATAATACATTTCCACATTTTTAAGCTTCCATTTTGGTTCTTAGATGTAATCTTAATTTCGTTAATAACGGTTCACACCCCAGAGCTCTAGGGGTTTCGAATGTCCCCTATCTCTATGTCATAGTTGTTGTAGCTTTATCGATTTAGTGTTGGACTAATTCTTTAGAGAAGGACTTATACTCATGTTTATATATTCTTATCCTCATTTTTCAACCTTTTTTTTGTATACATTTAGTAGTTAATTGAGGGATCTAAATATTCATTGGTTAATGTTTGTTCAAGTCAAGAATTTACAAAACAATATGTTGGTTCATCTTGGACTTCATTTTTATTCTCTTCCATTCTCTTTTCAATGCATAGAGTCTTCCTTTTTTCATTTACACGTTGGCCACTATCTCAACTAATCTACTTGTATGGATATGATAAGGAAACTTGGTGATTATATGTAGTTTTTGTATAAGAACCCAATGCCAATGTTTTCTTAATTTATTTGGAATATTAATTATCAACTGAGTTGGGGTTTTGACCTCTTTTGGATATGCAAACAATATTTGTATATATTCTCTTAATATTTTGATTTCTAGAATTCATTTTTTTAAACCAGAATGAATATAGATTATATTAAAAAATTTGTTCTCGTTCGCAACAAAAATGGGTCTTTACATCAATTTATCCATGCTTCAAGAAGATGCTAAAAAATTCTTGGCCCATCTAGACTATTGCAGTAGATATGGCTATCCTACTTACAAATGTTTCCCATTGTGGGATATCTACAACTATAAATTCGACATAATTGAAATAAGAGGTATATACATTTACAATTCATCATTTTGATGAAACAAAATCATAACGAATACAGAGGTGGATAGATATCCATAGGAGTTGGGTTGTTTAGATCTAGGTTCAGGGAGACATCTTCTAAGTATTTGGAGTTCTCCTGGTCTATCATGCCCTCCACGTTTGCCTCCATGCCATCCTCCATGGATTCCACCTTGATCTTCAAAATTTTCAGTTCATGGTAGAGTGCATCCCCTTCATCCTCCAAATGGTTGATGTGTTCTTGTTTCTCACTCTCCCTTTCCTACATGGTTGTGTTCTCATGCATTTGCTGGTGCATGTTGTGTTGGAGTTTTGAAAATGCTTCCCTCAAGTCCCAATGGTCTTGAGGACATGTGAGATAAGATGGTCTGTATCTACCACCCTACACTGAGGAATTGAACCTCAGCACACTAGACCTCAGTCTGTGGCTTCTTGATCTGTAAACTTCCATGGATATTACATCGGAAAGTTTTTCACATAAGATTTGATAATATTATATTTAGAATCTGATATTCAACACTATTATAGTTTTATTTAATTTCTAGATCTGTAGAGTTTACTTTAATTAGTGCATGCATGTGAATATAAATTATGAAAAAAAGTAGAGAACGAATAAAAACAGCTCACACACACACATAAGACACAAGATATTCTCTTTGGGAATTAACCCTTTTGGGAGAAAACCCAACTGGATGGTGAGGTCGCTTTGCTCTCTTTCTTTGTCTAGAAATATGGTTGCAGACACTAAGAAGTAATGTTTGTGGCCCATGGGCTACTATAGTGCACAAATCCTCTCTGTGTGCTCTACCTCCTATCTCTCATGGCTATCTTTGCTCAACTATGGAACAAAATTCTCTTGAAAGAATGGAATGCCTCTACCTTCTAGTGACCTAGTTATAACACAACCCGATAGTTTACTAGTGGTTAAGTTTGACTACATCAACTCTTAACTAGAGTTACAAAATAGACTCTTCTAGAATATTCTACATCACAAACACGTGGTTAGCCCATTTTCCATGAATAGTTGGGGCTAACATGGCATCCTCCTGAACTATAGGTGTGAAAATAGGAAGGTCAACGTTTCAGTGGCATAAATTCTGCATACATAATCTAATTGATGTGACTCTTGTGCCATTGGAAAAATTTTTGTGTGTGGAATAACATGAAAAGCTGTGGCATTGAAGCGACAAATTTTACCCCCAAAAATTTTGTTTCATTCCTCAAAATGCTCCTGGAAGGTTTCAGACCCCATTTTGCTAAACTGGGTCTGGCCAGTAGACACGGTCGTGCGAGATGATTCCTCCCCTTTTTCCACTCCAAATGCATCGGGATGGATGAAAAACAATATAATGATATAATTCAGATTACTTCCCCATGTGCCCGACCAGGAGCTGTCTTCAATACATTTCATGCTGGCTTCCAAAACCTCGCTTTTTATCAGGCTCTAGAAATTGTCACATATTTCCACAAAGTCCCACATCTAGGCACCCTCTCGTGCCATCAAAAGACTACCCTGAGCCTCTGCGATTATTTATCTCCCAAGCTCTTGTTGACTCCAATTTTCCTCCCTGTTCCAGAGAGGATTATGAACCCATGCGGAGTACCAAATCTAGTATGACTGCAAGCACTTAGAACAACCCGAGGCCCAACCATCCAACACCTGCGACCTTCCAATTATACCCAAAATTTATTTATTTTCCTTTAAAATCTCAGACAGATAAACATTCCTACCCTCATTTCGACTCTTCATAGCATAATTCCCAATCTCTATGACATTGAAACTGATACACATTAGCCTTGACTCTAGCCACCAGGCTTTCACAAAGGCCACTGGCCCACTGTCAAACATTAAAACATACAAAATCCACATACCATTTTGCACTTTATATATATTACCTAACCGAGAGGTGATGCACATATGAGCGAGGAGATTGCTGTAATGAAGATCTCATGAGTTCTCCATCATAATTCTACCATCCTCCATTAATTTCCCACCAAGCTCCTGATCTCTATTGGTCATCCCCGCAATTCTCCCATGAGTGAGCCCGACCTCACTGACATCCTAAATTAAATTATTCTTCGTAACTATCAAACCATTGCAGACAAGCGAGTTGTTGCGTCGCCGAATTCTCCTAGAACCAGGGAAAAAATGGTGAGGCTGCACACTGTGACTTAATCTTGAAACATATATGGTACACAATTTCCATACGGTGCCATCTTTCTAGTGAGCTTGGATATCTAGCTTGCCACGAGTTTTCATGGTTAGAAGGAGCTTGTAGAGTGTGATATGATAAGGGGAGGAGGGACCTAGGGTGGTGATTATAACATAGACGGACAAAGGAGAAAGAGGAGGGGCCATTGGGAAGGGGGAAGGGGAGGGGGAATGGGAGAAAGGGGAAGGGAAGTGGGAGGGAATAGGGGAGTGATAGGAAGGGGGAGGGAGATGGGGGGAAGATGCCAAGAGAGATCTAGGGGCAAGAGAGGGGAGCTTCATATCTTTAAGGTATGTTAGATGTGACTTTACACTTCCTTATCTATCCTTTGAGACATTATTTCCTGCCTACATATATCTCTCTTCATTTTCTGAAGGAAGTTTTGTCATGCTCATGACATTGTTTATTACACATTCTTCCTCCTCTAGATGGCTTTCCTTATAAACTTTTCTATCAACATCATAATTATTGCCCCTCTGGACATCATAGAAGGTCACCAAGTCAAAAGCAGGGAGCACATTATGGGCTTTCATAATGATTTGAGTCAGGTTAGAGATTCTAGCCTTTGAATTGTTAATTATATGCCTTATAACGATCATGGAGTCTCCTAACACCTCAATCTTTTTTATCCCATTACTTTGTGCCACGATTAGTTCTAGGAGCATTCCATAAGCTTCAGCTTGGTTATTGGTCTTCTGTCCTAGCATCCAAGCCTAACTAAATTCCATGATTCTTTTAGGATAACTGGAGCCCCCCCCCCCCCCCCCCCCTGCCACCACCATCTGATTCAAGTTACATTGTTCTATAGTCCCACATTCCCCATGTATCTAGAAGTTGTATGAACTTCCATAATAAAAATGTATAATGCAAGCATCCATAATTTTTCTGGAATGTTTAAGATTTAATTTTTGTCTTTTTTTTTATTTCCATTTAATTGAACATATCATTAAATACTTTCCACATTATTTTTTATTAATATTATATTATTAACTACCCTATGTCTACCCAAACATTTATAATTGTAGTTTCCTAGTTTGTTTTATTTTCTATAGTTTCCTACCTTAGTCCTCTTTATACTCTTTTATATATGAAAAAATATTCACCTCCCTAGACATATGTAATCTCTTCCACTACTATTACTACAATGATTTTATCTACATTGTTAATTACTAGCATAAGTCTATTGGAGTATAGAGGATATATTCAATATATATATATATATTTGGGAGAACATAACTTTTATTTCCTACATCCATGGGTAGGATATGAATTAGTGTTTTAATTAATTTTTATTTATTACAACCAAATATGTTTAATATGTTTAAGGATAGGAATAACCTCGACTCTACTTATTTCTTTTCTAAAATGAACTAATTGCATTCAACATACATGCCTTTTATTGAGTGCTCTTAACTGAATTCTAGTACATTAAATGAATAATCTACTACTTTTTTTCACTTACGTCAGCTAAACATATGTTTCTGACACACGTTCTCATCCATTTAACTATGTATATCCTTTTAGCTAGGATTTATTCCATTGAGAACACAAAAGATATATATTTAATTTTATGCTAGATAAACTCTTGTCCAAACCTCATCCCCCCCGATTTGATGCATCCATCCATTACCTAACTTGTTTCTTTTATGTGTATCAAATCATACAACTTATAAAAAGAAGTGCCAATTAATTTTTTTCTTAATGTAGGTTGTTAGGCTAATACTTATACTCACGTGTGTTTGAATTATAATGCATGTGTTGTCCTTGATGGCAACTCACTTGTAACAGAGCAAGTATATGGTAACTAGATGAATCAACACGTCAGTTCGAAGGTGACACAATGATGGAACAACATAATAGAATGATGGGTCAAATGTTTACTGATTGGAATCAAAAGTTTGATATGGAGAGATTACTAGCATTATGTGTTGTCCATGATTGAAAACTACTTGATGAGTTTTCCTTGATGACAACAAATTTGATGAATGGAATCCTACTTGATAAGTTGTCACTTGATGAAATTCTACTTGTTAAAGGTATAAACAAGACATGTTTACAAATGTGACAGGATGAATGGTAGTTCAGAGGAATCATTTGAGAAGAATGATAAAGTTGGAAGTTCAAAAATTATACGTGGGTTATGTTAAGCCAAGTCATGTATGCACATGGGTTTAGTGAAGAAAGTAGCATATGGCTTTTGTGTGATGGTATTATAAATACCAGGGGTCCTTACCATGGAATTGGCCCATAGTAATTAGTGCAACAAAGGATATTGATCCCGTCAAATATTACTACTGGAACTAATGTAGTTTTGTCCCGTGGTATTGAAAAAGGCTAAAAATAAATAAGGTGATTACGATTAAAGTGTGTGTGTGAAAATGATGTAAATCTTTTGAAGAGATAGATCAAAATAAAATATTCATGTTATGGGTTCTTGATCTAAACTAAGTATGCACTTGAGAGTTGGATGATGGATGAGATCTAATAGTTCTGAAATAATTATGCACTAATGAATACAATGATGGATCAGGAGCATGAGACTTGAAATGATTTTTTCATTGTATGATCTGCTCATGGATTGACTAGATCTAAATACTGACACATGGTTTTATCATTGAATATTATGATTTGCATCTTTATGAAGTTTTGAAGAGATGCAAAATTTTAGGTCAAAATTTGCAGATCTATACGCTAGTTGGTTTCGGGAAAAGTGCGTATACATAGGGGTTCTCTTCTTTGAAGTAGCATAGACAAAGTAAGCCTTTATGTTGATAAATGAATGATCAACCTAATCAGTTTTGTTGTTTCTCTATTGTCTATCAATGATGTCCTCATGTTGATCTAGGTTGAGTGATAATGTTTGATGTAGAACTGATTGAGTGATGAAGTTGAATTTTATTATTTATTGATTGAAGAATACTTACTGATTGTCATTTAATATTAGAGATAGTTATGTGATTGATTTAGAGTGTTGCAATAGATCTGAGTATGAATTAATGTTATTTTCAAAAATTGTAGTGGTCAAGTTTTCAGTTTTTAGTATATTAAGATCTATACGTGGGTTTCTCTCCAGAAAAGCATGTATGCACATGAGTTTCATTAAGTGAAGTAGCTTATGCTTTTTGGCATTTGAATGATTAGGATTGCAGTTGATTATCTATGTTGATGTAGTATTCTGGGTTCAGTTCCATGTACTGGTTACAGAGATCTGATTGTTCCAGTTGATGGATTGAGTTTTCAATAAGTGTCAGTTGATTGGGTTATAAGTTAATGGTTGATTCAGTTGGGTCATATATTGATGATTGGGTTTTACTAATTAGTTGACTCAAGTTTGTTAGAGATTGATGATTATTTTTAGTGATTGGTTGATTCAGTTGTGTTAGAGATTGATGTCTGTGTTACAATGATGAGTTATAATTTGATTGTTGATATTGAGCTTAGGTGTTGATAATGGGTATAGTTTTAAAATTTGATGAAACGTGACCTACAAGTTTTGATGTGTTGTAGTAGGTGGATCCAGTGTGAAAACTTAAGAAAATTTTTCCATGGATGTTACTAAGGGTTGGAGCCTTCAATGAGGAAGTGGAATCTTACTGCCAATAGTAGCTGATGATTAGAGGAGGGCGTTGGAGCTCCCTTCCAGTAGGAGCTGGAAAACGAGTGAAGGTTGTAGCTTTCTACAGGTACGGGTACTTGTATACTGGTATAAGTCTGCACTAGTACAAGATTGTAAAAATATTTTCTTTATATTAAAGAAAAGACAGAGATAACAATAGTAGGTGCGTTTTTCCTGCATTGGGTTTCCACCTTAAATCCTGGTGTTAATATGTGTTGTTTATGTCTGATGGTTTATTTTGTTCTTTCAACACATGGTTACTATTTATCTAATGTTTAATAAAGTAGTGATGCACTGAATGAAGACCAACATATGATGAATTGATTGAATCATTAGTTCACTAGATGTATGATAGTTGTCCTAAGAATAATCGTGTACAGACGCAAGTTCCTTTCCATAAAGTTGCGTATAGAAATATGAATATGAAATGTAAAAATTTATTGATTTGAAAATATTGATTCACCCCCCTGCTTAGCATTTTTAGAAACAATTGGTATCACGGCAAGTCCTTTCGCAGAATATTGATCGCTTGAATGAGATCCGTCAAGACAATGGGAAAGAAGCAAAAGAGGAAACCACCTCAAAAGAAGAAGACATTTGAAATAAATAGTGGTCGTGTTAGAGATGATTGTCTATTAGGTAGAAGAAAATATTGAGAATCAAAATCACCTTAGAATGAAGATGAATGAGCAAAAGAATTATCAGCTAGTGGTTTTTGGTCCTCTGGTGATATCTTTCTCTGTTCATGTAATATTGAATATAATCAATGTGACATTCAAACAACTGAATTTTCTATTATGGGTGAAAGTGAAAGAAATATAATAGAGGTAGAAGTTAAAAGGCTCATAGATAAAATTAGAGATCAATAAGATCTATTTGATAAAAGAAAATGTACCTACAACGAAGAGGTTACTAGGTTAAAACTCATTTGGAGGAAGGAAACAAAATAAGGAAGAAAAACGCGGAAAAGGAATATCAATGTCAAAGGCTGTAGGATAAAGCAACATCATTGAGAAATCAAGTGAATGAAAAGGATACAAAAAAAGGAACTTAAAGAGAGAATCAATTACTGTAAAGGTCTAAATGTTGAGGCTGACTCTCTAAAAGAATATCTTGAAAAATCAAATAAGAAGAATGAAGAACTACTTCAAGCATTTGAAGAAAAAGAAAATGAGATTTTCAAATTAAAACAAAAGGTGGAAGAATGAAGAAAATTTTAAGTAATCTTGAAGAAGCAGTATCTAGAAAAGCAAAAGCAATATCGGGTTGAGGTAAATATCCTAAAAGGTAAATTAGAAGAAAAGGATAAACTTTTACGATTTCAATATAGTACTAATTTTTTGGATAATATTATTAGTAGTCAAAGGTCTCCGACCATAAACTCTAGTCTTTGTTTTCATGAAACAATTAAAGGTGAATCTAGCTCAAAAACTGAGGCAATGAGATCAGCAGTCAACCTCATCAACAACCACAAAAAGAAAGTCTTGAAAGAAAATCATTTACTCCTAGCTACATAAGTGTTAATTGAATCTTTCCTCTCATCAATAATGTTGAATTTTGTATCTGTCATAATTTTCGATATGTTGCAGCTAGGTGCAAAAGTAAAATGTTTCAAGCTAATAACTATATCACAGAAAGATCATCAGCTTCTAGGTACTTTAAGGGATATTGTTTTTCTTGCAAAATTTTTATTCACGAAGCCATTGATTTCTATAGAAGGAATATGAAGAATATAATATTTTATTCTTGTAACAAGTTTGGGCATGGAGAAAAAGAGTGTAGGAACAATTCTATGGATTGTTGTAGACAATATGGTAAGCAACCAAATAACAACATTGAAAAAGGTGGATCCACCGAAAAAAAGAAAATGAAGATTAGATAAGGTGTGGTCTTGCTCTTTTCTCATTCGAATATGAAGATGAATCGTAGATATATAGTGGATGTTCTCATCACATGACTGGACACAAGATTAAAATGAATCCTCTCATGAAGAACCATCGTGGTAATGGTATTCTTCGAACTAATGTTTCAACAAAAGTTTTAGGACTAGGTATAGTCAGAACATACTCAAGGGGAACTGAAACTCTGAAATTTCAGTATCCCACTTTTCATACTCAGATCTTCTGAAGAAAATTCACGTATATATGTGAGTTCGAAACTGTACAATTGTGTATATGTTGGTTTTATGAAGAAACAATGGGACAGACTCAGGAAAAGGGTCTGATATGGTTCAATCAATTATCAATTACCCTTTCTATTTTGATGGATGATGTTTACAATGTGTTGATACTATTTAGAATTTCTTTTGGCCCTCATAAGTTGTTTATGTCTTGATGTATAACTGGTTGATGATGATGCCTAGATGATTCTTACTAGTATATGAAATGATCAAATCTCATAGTGAACAGTTGGCACAAGTTCGGGTGGAGAATTTGCTATGCTTCTAATAATTCATTGTTGGCATTATGTTTTCTTTAGAAGTCCTTGGTATGTAATGATGCTTATCAATGATGATGATGCATATGTTGCTGAAGTGTCTAAATGATGCAACTTACTATGTTGCAGTCATCAGTGGCCTATGATGAAATTACAAATGATACTTATATTGCTTGAGCGACATAGTTGCTTTGATTCTTTTGATCAGATTTATGGATGCTTTATATGATTCTTTTGATGATGCATATAGTACATATGTTATGTTGCTTACATTGTGATCTTCATAAGTTGAAGGAGAAAAACAAAGCTTGAATACATAAATTCATTATTTTATGATGATAAGTGCACTCATTTCTGTTATGTTGTTGTCATCATGCCTTCAAAGATTCATAAATTTCATATGGTGCACTTATGTATGAGGATTCGTATATTTCTTGGCTCTCACATGGTATATTGTTTGAGGATTGTTGCACTTGATGGTGTCAAGAACGTTTATCAAATGACTATGATATCTTCACATTGATGAGGAGCTAGATACATGATGGATACATTATAGATAACGATCACATGGATGATTACTTAAATTGCATATTGGTAAATGATGTTGGTATAAAATATATTCTTGTATGAAGAAAATTGGCCAAGAGAATGGCATTGTTATAGGTTTCATGAAGACATGGCTATTTGGAGACATGGTTTACCTAGTCACAAAATGATGATGATAAGAAATTATGAATATGTCATCCTATCATGATGGGTTTGGTTGTTAAATATGTAGATTATCATGGTTGGTGCTTATAAGATGTGGGTTATTGTGGAAAGAGCATGCAACTATTTCTACGATGATTTGATGAAGATGTTGTGGTCATAGATGATGACTATGGTGCTTTCACATGTATATGATATGATGTGAATGGTTTTGTGAAGACATAGGCATTACTAGTGATGAGCCTCATCATTGGGTAACTATATGGACCTTAATTCACCTCCTAGATTAGTCAAATCAACTCTTCTCACAATTTATTACATATTTTGATTATATTTTGTTTAATGAGATGGTTCAAAGTGAGATGTTATGCCTAGTGGAGTAATGTACATTGATTACAAGTTCGTGAAAAAAATTTAGGGAATTTTGGCTCGATTAAGGGCAAAAACTTGAATGAGACAAGGAATAGAGATTGTAGGAGGTAAATCCTCCTCATTTACTCCTCCCTCATTTGAATATTACTCCATCAACCACACTAACTCAGAGTAAAAGCAACCAAGTCATGGAGATCAAAAGACAATTGAGAAAGTGACAGTTAAAGAGTTAGTTTATCTCAAGTTTGGGAGCCAAGCCTCCCTAGATTTAAGGAAGTCATTGGAGACTTCAGTTGTATAAATAAAGAGGCCTAGAGCCTCATTAGGATTCAAAGTCTTTTTGTAAAAACACTAGTCATTTTCGAGTTCAAGACTTGTGGAAAACATTGCTATGAAATTTCGTGTTTTGATAGTGAGAATGAGCATTTCCTTGATCTAACACTGAGTTAACTCATAGGGTTGAAGTTTTGCAGTTAGGGCCGAACCGTAGCAACAAAGGATCCTCTTATTTTATTTGTATCCTTAGATTGATTTCATATCTCAATGGTTGAATTGTCTTTAGGTTTATTTCATTGCAAGTCGTGTAGATGTTATTAGTTGCTTATTAGTTTGCTTCCATTTGTGCTTTACTTTAGCAGTAGTTTAGAAGATATAAAGGAACATAAAAAAGCTATCAATAGGTGCTTTGCCTCACTTCTTCCTTCAGGGATCATGATTTGAGGAAAGAACTCCTACGTAGCCCCCAAAAGACAAAATCCTAGTTTCTCATGGAATTTAGGGTTTTCTGTACTTAGGCCAACATTTAATCAGTTTGCAAGAGTAGGATTTAGTTATTATTTCTTCCCTATTAAGTCTTGCATTAGATCTCATTAATGATTCCACCTTGTTCAGCAAGGTTTCTTCATGCATAGAGTAGACAACTAGATCATTAAACTCTGTTTTCCTAGATCATTGAAATTCTTCTTGTTTACATGATTTTTGGGTAAATGTCAATGCTTGATGCAGTACATGTGCTTTAGAAGTACATTGAGATCTCATTTTCAGCAACCTCTTTATAACTTCATCCATCCATGATCATTCCTTGTTTTCACTAAGACCCTCACCAATTTCATCATTTTACAAGGAAACTTATCCAAGCTTGTTGAGAAAATCCAACCATCTCCCAACTTTGGTTTTGAGTTCTCGAGTGATCCTAGGTAATTCCTTGCCTCATTCCATCCATTAACCACCTTCCCTAAGCCTTCCATCACCTTCAACACCCATCCTTTTTCTCTCGGTTGTATCTCATAGAAGTATCTGTAGGTTTTTAGGACATCCTGTAGGTTTTCCTGTAGTGGCCTGTTTTGAGACCAAATTGAGGGAAAATCCTCTAGGAAGCTAGAGAATGTAACCTACATGTCTTCCCAACTTTCCAACCATTCACCAGCATTCATAAGCAACCTGCCACATCACCTAAAGAGATTAGCTTTGACATGTTCACATAAAAAAGACAAAAAGAAAAATAGATTTATTTTAGTCATTTCCATGGATAGTAATAGAATGTTTTATGTTTTGTATTTACATGCTTAGGATAGTACGATTGCATGCATGTTAACTTAACATTCTTTTGAAGCATAGCCTCTCAGAAGTTAGTTAGAATATGGTGTGTTTTTAGCATTTGATTTAAGTGTTTCTTCCTTACGGTAGTAGACAATCTTTCTCTTAGAAGAGATTTCTCTTTCCCTCATTAGCAATCAAGCTTCTTCTGAATCCATAGAAACTAGCTTGAAAAGCCCTAGTGGTTTATCACCAGATGAGAACTGACAAAGATTGGACCCATGACTTTTAGTTGTGTATACAACACTGTCACCTCCAAGTTTGTATGAACCCTAGGTTGATAAAGTAAATTTGGTAGCCCAAGGAGTCACAACATTCTTGCTGCAATACTCATGATCATCACTTTTTGGCACCATTGGCAAGGAGGTATCTGAGTAATATTTGATTACTTCTTTCTTTCTTCAACTTATTGTTTCTGATATTCTGCTATTAGTTTCATTTCTGCAAGAGTAATTTAGTTTTCTTTCTTTTCCATTCTGCATTCTTTGCTTTCCTTTCCATTCTGCAAGTAGGATGTGATTCAAGTAGTTAGTTTTCATTCAATGAGTTATTTTTCATTCAGTTTGCAATTTCAATTCTGCAATAATTTTCAAAGTTTGAAAAATCACAAAACAAAAAAAAAAAACACTTCTTTCATGCCTTGTATAAATAGCGATAATAGGGAAATTTTTTCCAAATACCTCACTACTTTAAACAACCAACTTTCCATCTTCCTTGGTGGCTGTGAATTGGTGGAACCCTTAGGTGAGAAACCAGAGATATATCAAGAGCCTACAAGGGAAGAAGAAGAAGAACCATTTCCTACTAACCCAATGGCTGAAAATAGGAATTATAGAAGAAACAAAGAAAGAGTTGAGGGTGCCTTCCCCATCAGGGAAACCAATAGGGATACTAAGATCAAGAATATAAGCCTGTTTTCCCTTCCTTATTTCCATGGCCTACCCTCAAAAGGTCCATACAATTTCTTGTTTTAGTTCACTGTCATATGTAGAACCCATGCCTACACCAATAATGAGAAGAAATTGAAACTATTCCCATCCACTCTTAAGTATGTAGTTTTGCACTGGTTCATGGGCTTACCTGGGGATATCATTACAACTTGGGCTCAGATGCATCAAGAATTCAACAACACGTATCGAGACTACTTCAGGTCTAAAAACACTAAAGAGGAAATTTTCAGGATGACCTTAGGGCATGATGAATCCCTAGAGGGTTATGAAGAAATATTCCAACTTAGCTACAAAAGGGCCAGGTGCACACTTGACCCTGAGTCACTGAAGCTAGTCCTACTTAGAGGGGTAAGGGATGATCTTCTGTATACCCTAAACTTGTTAACATGGGGGGACATCTACCACTTACGCTATGAGGATATCAAGACTGTCTTTAGAAACCATTCTAGGGAAGCTAGGAAAAAGGGTAGGGGTAGTCAACTTATGGTCAGTCCATCCTCTTCTAATACATCCATCAAGGGTGAAATTGGAAACATGCTAGATGATTTCAAGGGTGAGATGCTACAAACCCTTGCCCTATAAATCGACACTATGCACATTAAGAGAAAATAGGAGGAAGTAGAAAGAGCCTTAGCCATTTTCTGTCCTAGATGCATAAGGAGGGACCCTAAGAATGAATGCCCATTGACTTCGATTGAAATCTGCTCAATCTCTAAAGAAAACCACTCCACAAACAAGTGCCCTTCTCTACCTAGACTAGAAACTGTATATCAAGGAGCTAAAGGGGTGACCGAGTAGCTCTACTACATAAATCAAAGGACACCTCATGGGCCTCGGCCACACCATCTGGGCATGCAAGGGTCATCCCATGCATATTACAACCCCAACCAGACCACATCCATTCCCTCTTGGGGGACCCCTACTCATCCTTCTTGGTCTACACCTCCTCCTTGGTCCTTTACACCTCAGTATCATTCCCAGTCGATCAACCAGTCTTTTCAACCATATGCTCCACCACCGCTTTAGTGGAATGCACTGCCCCACGGGTGGAGGCCCCCATACAACAATGCGACAACCTTACTTCCTTCACCACCTACTCAACCACAACATTTATACTCTAATCCACATAAACAACCCTAGATGCCTACCCAACTAAATCCGAACCTGAACAACAAACAGACATAGTAAGTATACAATGGAGAGACATCCTATCCTGCTTATGGTGTGGAGATTCAGGAAATCAACCTGATATCTAGGAGAGTACTCTTAGACAACAAACATCTACCTTCACCTAGGGAGGTTGAGGAAGAAAGAGAGGAAAGTATGCCTAAAGTAAATCCACCACCCTTTCATGGAAGATTAACCCAACCAATCTAGCCTACCTTGGAAGAGACTAAACTTCTGGGAGAATTGAAAAAGCTATGTGTAAAAATTCCACTTGTACAAGCTGTAAAAGATGTACCTATTTACAACAAGTTAATTAAGGAGAAGTGCTTCAAACATCCAGGGAGGCGAAAAAGAGATTCCCATACCATTAATGTCGTTGGACAACTGTCTGACTTAATATTGGGGCAGGTAATCTGTCCAAAGTATTTGGACCCTAGAAGGCCTATAGTAGGTGTGCACATCAATGGCACGATTGTCCCACACAGTTTGGTTGATCTTGAGCCTGCCATTAATGTGATGACCAAGGACACCATGCTCAAGCTCAACCTTCAGGGTTAACTAAGAAAGACCACAATAGTCCTGCAACTTGCAGACAACTCCACATTGACCCCTAAGGGAATTTTCGAGGATGTGATGGTCTACATTGACTCTTGGGAGTACCCTATAGATTTCCTAGTTCTCCAACCTAAGGTCAAGCTTATTGGTTACCCTCTCATCCTTGGGAGGCCTTGGTTAGCCACTTATGATGCCTACATTAGTTGCAGGGCTATAAATATGTCTATAAAAAACGGTCATATGTCCAAGAAGTTAGTCCTATGCCCTCTTGCTCAGCCATCTCTAGAACATGACTCACGTTTATGGCTAGAAGAAGAAGAAGAAGATGAAGTTTATTCTATGCAACTCTATACCTTGGAAACAACCATGGGAGGAAGACAACCAAATGAAGATGATTTGATTGAACACATGCTCCAAATTCCAACTCCCAGTACATTATCCCTAGAAGAAGTAGTAGAGGAAACTTAGAACAACCATCAGATTGATCTATGCTTAGCCAGTTCCAATGATACCTGTGTCAAAACCATAGAATTATGCTGTAAGAGAACTTTGAAAATCAACCCATCTCTTTATGTTCAACAAGAAGAAAAGTTGTGCAACATGCTAAAGAAACATCTAGATTCCTTTGCTTGGAGTTACAAAGAAATAAAGGGAGTGCACCCCTTGATGTGTACTCACCACATTTATATCAAAGAAGGTTGCAAACTAGTCCAAAAACCGCAAGGGAGAATGAATCCTGCTCTCAAGGATATAGTCAAAGAAGAACTGCAAAAGGTGCTAGATGCAGGATTCACTTACCCTATCTTAGACAATGAGTGGGTCTCTCCTTTGGTGTTGGTTCCAAAGAAAAATGATAAGTGGAAGATTGTTGTCAATTATAGAGAGTTAAACAAAGCCACAAAGAAGGACCATTTCCCTCTACCTTTCATTAACCAAGTGATATTTGGCCTGGCAGGGAATTTTTTTTTCTCTTTCCTAGATGGGTTCAACGGGTACAATCAAATCCAAATCAGCCTGAAAGACCAGGATAAAACCACCTTCACTTGTCCTTGGTGTACTTTCACTTATAGGGTCCTTCCTTTTGGCCTATGCAATGCTCCTGCCACTTTCCAGAGAGCATTACTAAGTATCTTTGCCCAGTTAGTCCATGATGCAATAGAGATTTATATGGATGATTTTACAACTTATGGGTGTGATTTCTAGGAGGCTCTGTCCAACTTAGGTAAAATGTTGAACAAATGCATTGAAATGAACTTGTCTCTTAGTTCTGAAAAATGTGAGTTCTTGATGACTGCAAGGACTATGCCAGGCCATTCAATATCCGAGAAAGGACTGCGGGTGGACCCAAACAAAATAGCTATCATCCAAACGGTCCCACCTCCACAAAAGTAGAGAGATGTCATAAGTTTTCAAGGTTTAGTTGGATACTATCAGAGGTTCATAAAAGACTTCAGCAAGATAGGTTCTCCTTTATTTGGGTTGTTTTCCAAAGACTCTGAGTTTGTATGGTCAAAAATCTATCAACAGGCCCTCGACCCCCTAAAGGACAAGTTAACCACTGCACTGATTCTCTGAGGCCCAAATTGGTCCCTTTCATTTCATATACATGCTGATGCCTCACACAAAGCCATAGAAGAAACTCTAGGACAGATAGATGAAAAATTTCCTTATGCCATTTAATTTATGAGTAAGAATCTATCAAAGGCCGAATTGAACTACATAAGGATAAAAAAGGAGCTCTTGGCTATTGTGCATTAATTGAACAAATTTAGGAATTACATTACAGGTTATCAAACATTTATACATATTGACCATGCTGCAATTAAATATTTAATGAATAAACCTAATGTGAATGCCCAGATTACTAGATGGTTACTTTTATTACAGCAGTTTGATCTTACTATTGTTGATAAGCCCGACAAGGAAAATGTTGTTGTAGATTTTTTGTCCGGATTAATTTTTCTTGCGAGTGAGGAAAGAATGGTTGATAATCAGTTACCGGATGAAGACTTATTCACCATTTTAGTTCTCTTTCCATGGTTTGTTAACATAGAAAAATATTTGGTATTTGCACAGTTCCCACCGAATTTTTCCTCCAAAGTGAAAAGAAAGATTGTGAGGAAGAGCACCCCATTCACTTGGATTGGGGGCAACCTCTTCAAACTAGGCCCAGATCCAATTTTGAGAAGATGTTTGATGGAGGAGGAAGTCTTTCACATCCTTCTGTCTGTCATGATGGCCCTTGTGGAGGTCACCTTACAACAAAGAGGACAACATTCAAAGTGTTACAAGTTGGTTATTATTGGTCCACTCTTCATCTGGATGTGAGAAGATACACTAGCCAGTGTTATTGATGCCAAAGGATGGGAAAACCTACTCGAAGGGATGAAATGCCTTCGCAACCTGAAGTGACTTTCGAGCCATTTGACAAGTGGGGCATGGATTTCATTGGAACAATTAACCCTCCTTCTAAGCAAAATCAATACATCATTGTGTGCTCTAAATATGTAAGTGGGCTGAAACAAAGGCAATCAAGGTAGAAATGAAGGAAGAGGTGGGTGGGTTTTCAAGGGAAAATGTCTTTTACAAGTTTGGGTACCCTAGAGAACTGGTCACTGATCAAGGCAGCCAATTTACATCCAACATGATTGAAGACTTGTTAAGCCAGCACAAGATCAAGCATATAACCTCCAGTCCCTATCACCCACAAGCTAATGTGCAAGTGGAGGTGACCAACAAAGCACTAGAGGGAATTCTGACCAAAGTGGTTAGTAGTAGAAGAAAGGATTGGACAAATATATTAGTTGATGCCACCTAGGCCTACAATACCACTTGGAAGACCACCACTATATTCACACCCCTATGAGTTGGTCTATGGGAAGAAGGCCTTGATGTACATTAAATTTGAGTACAATACATTGAGGATGGCATCCCAACTTGATCTAGATCTCAACAGTGTACAAAAAGAGAGATTGCTCCAGTTCAATGGGTTAGATGAGCTCAGAATGCAGGCCTTCCTACACGCAGAGGTAACTCAAATTTAGAGGAATATCTAGCATGAAAAGAACATCAAGGACACGTAGTTTCAAGAAGGTGATTGGGCTTTGTTATATGATTCTAGATATAAAGAGTTTAAGGGAAAGTGAAGGACTAGATGGTTAGGGCCTTACGTCATAGAGAAATGTTATGATAATGGTTCAGTGTAGATTAGAACCATAGATGTAGAGGCAATTCCTTTACTTGTTAATGGGCACACATTGAAAGTTTACAAGAGGCCATTGTTAAAGAAAGAGTTCATTGATGGTATCAGCAAAGCAATGATGGTGGTGGAGCAAGTCTCAGCTAGTACCTCATCAAGCCACTGAAAAAAAAAAAAAAAAAAAAAAAAAAAAAAAAAAAAAAAAAAAAAAAAAAAAAAAAAAAAAAAAAAAAAAAAAATGAAAGAAAGAAAGAAAAGAAGAAGAAGAAGAAGAAGAAGAAGGAGACTTAGGTGAAAACCTCCATGAGGCACCTTAGTCCCACTGTTGGGTTGAAAACCTCTTGAGGTGGCCCAATGGTGTCAAAAAAAAATGAGAGAAATAAAGAGATCTCTGGGTGAAAACCTCTCTTGAGGCACCCAGGGAAAGTAGCTAGGATGAAAGGCTCTTGGACACAGACTAGTTGTTTTCAAAAATAAAAATGAATAAAAATAAAAAAAAGGAGAAAAGAAAAATTAAGAAAATATTATTTGCAGGTCAACAGGAGGACGATCAGAGAAACAATGGAGAATCAAAAGGGACCTGTCCAGCTCATGTTCTATTTCTCCATTCATTATCCTTCATAATTCCATCATTCCTTCCATTTTTCCACTCATTTGCCTCAATTTTCAAGGGTTTTGTGTTTCCTACAAGATTCTCTTAAAACCTATAGGGTGATCCTGTAGGATTTACAGTGGCTTGGGCATCCTAAAAGAAATAACCCTAAAGCAAGGGAATGACCTATCCATGTAAAAGAATAAATTCCTACTTCACCATCTCATCACCATACCTCTCTCCACCATGATCACCCCTGTATTCATCACAATAGTCACTTTAAAAAAGAACTACAGTTTTCAAGGAAAAAACCATAGAGGAAAGAGGATGAAGACAAAGAGCAAGGGGACAACACCTGAAGGTTATTTTTCCTCATGCACAATTCCCTAGACCCATTCTCTATCCATGCCAATCATTATTAGGTCCCAGTAGTAGAAAATGTAAATTTTTTGAGGTAGAAGGAGCTACAAGACATCTTGTAGAAAATCTTGTAGCAACCTATCCCACAAAAAAAAATCACAGATTATAGTCAGTTTCAAGAATGGAGATCCAAAGGTAGAAGAATCTCCCCCAGAGCCAAGGAGAAACATCAGCATCATCATCTTCAACACCAGGTACATGCACATCAAGGAAAATCATCAAAGGACATTAAAAGAAGGGGAGAAAAGAACATGCAACCAACACACAACAGAGACTTCATTTCTTTGAAAAACTGCATCAAGTTATCATTACCACAGGTAATTATCTCACTTCCACTCTCTCATTCACATAATGTGATCAAACGATATAAAAGTTGTGAAAGAGTTGGTTTATAAGCGAAAGGTGGCCAGTTAGCTTGGCCACCTTTGTTTAGTCAACGAGGAAAAAGCAGTTAGTCCTTCCACATGTGGCAGCAATCAAGTCAAGGAAAAAAAGGATGAGGTCGAAAGTAGTTAAGCTACGGATGCTTGAAGTGGGAGTTGATTACAAGGTGATGAGAATGAAGATGTGGTAGTGGGACGAACGGTCCAAAAATAGATATTCATACTTCGTCTACCAACTCACCACCTCACTCAAATCACCCATATGAGGAAATAAATGTTGATCCCCATGCATAGAAGCATTCACATTCTCAAGGCTAACACTAGAAAAATCTCTCTTAACCCTCAAGCAGTCGAAAGGAAAGGAGAATTTCATTTTCTCCCTACACAGGACCACCTACAGGATCCTACATGATACAGTCAAGCAGTCTATAGGATTGGCAATGACAAGCTTCAGAAGGGAAAGACAGGGGGTGGTTTCATCAAGAAGTGTTAAGGAGGTAGGCTCTACATTTCCCCAACATTTTGCAAGTGAAAGGAACAAAAAAAATCTTCTACTTTGTTTAAATTGATTGCAGTATAGGGGAATTGTATACACAAAAATTTCAGTTAAATTTCCTCCTTCATTAAAATTTTGTATCACACATCTACACTCCTCAATCCATCAGAGAAAATGACAGGGAGGTTTAATAGAAGGGAGCCCGTCAACACTGTGAGGATTCATCAACACCATCCTGTGTTAGAGATATTCACAAGGCATAATTGGATGGGTTTCTTTGAGAAATTGAGGGGGGTATGATGATCAAAGAAACAATGGAGACTCGAAAGGGACCTGTCCAGCTCATGTTCTATTTCTCCATTCATTATCCTTCATAACTCCATCATTCCTTCCATTTTTCCACTCATTTTCCGCAATTTTCAAGGGTTCTGTGTTTTCTAGAAGATTCCTTGAAAACCTATAGGGTGATCCTGTAGGATTTACAGTGGCTTGGGCACCCTAAGAGAAGTAACCCTAGAGGAAGAGAATTACCATGTAAAGAGATAAATCCCTACTTCACCATCTCATCACCATGCCTCTCTCCACCATGATCACCCCTGCATTCATCACAATAGTTAGTTTTAAAAAAATTTACATTTTTCAAGGGAAAAACCATAGAGGAAAGAGGATGAAGACAAAGATAAAGGGGACAACACTTGAAGGTTATTTTTCCTCATGCACAAATCCCTAGACCCCTTCTCTATCCATGCCATTGATTATTAGGTTCGAGTAGTAGAAAATGTAAATTTTTTGAGGTAGAATTAGCTACAAGACATCTTATAGGAAATCCTGTAGCAACCTATCCCATAAAACAAAAATCAGAGATTATAGTCAGTTTCAGGCATGGAGATCTAAAGGTAGAAGAATCTCCCCCAGAGCCAAGGAGCAACATCAGTGTCATCATCGTCAACACCAAGTACATTCACATCAAGGAAAATCATCAAAGGACAATAAAATAAGGGGATAAAAACACATGCAACCAACACACAACAAAGACTTCATTTCTTCGACAAAATGCATCAAGTTATCATTACCACAGGTAATTATCTTGCTTCCACTCTCTCATTCACATAATGTGATCAAATGATATAAAAGTTGTGAAAGAGTTGGTTTATAAGTGAAAGGTGGCCAGTTAGCTTGGCCACCTTCATTCAGTCAACGAGGACAAAGCAGTTAGTCCTTCCACACATGGCAGTAGTCAAGTCAAGGAAAAGAAGGATGAGGTCAAATGTAGTTAAGCTACAAATGCCCGAAGTGGGAGTTGATTACGAGGTGATGAGAATGATGATGTGGTTAGGGCACTAATGGTCCAAAAATAGATATTCATACTTTGTCTACCAACTCACCACCTCACTCAAATCGCCCATATGAGGAAATAAATGTTGATCCCCATGCATAGAAGCATTCACATTCTCAAGGCTAACACTAGAAAAATCTCTCTTGGCCCTCAAGTAGTCTAAAGGAAAGGAAAACTTCATTTTTTCCTATGCAACACCACCTACAGGATCCTACAGGATACAGTCAAGCAGTCTACAGGATTGGCAGTGAGAAGTTTCAGAAGGGAATGAAAGAGGGTGGTTTCATCAAGCAGTGTTAAGGAGGTAGGCTCTACATTTCCCCAACATTTTCCAAATGAAAGGAACAAAAAAAAATCTTCTAGTTTGTTTAAATTGATTGCAGTATAGGGGAATTGTATACACAAAAATTTCAGTTAAATTTCCTCCTTCATTAAAATTTTGTATCATACATCTACATTCCTCAATCCATGAGAGAAAATTATAGTGGGGTTTAATAGAAGGGAGCCCATCAACACCATGAGGATTCATCAGCACCATCCTGTGTTAGAGATATTCACAAGGCATAATTGGATGGGTTTCTTTGAGAAATTGAGGGGGGTATGATGATGAAGTAACAAAAGATTTTTCTCTCTCCCTCATTCCACTGACTAGGAGCCATGCCACTATTGTGGTGAGAAGCCTCTCCATAGAACTCACCCCTAAACTCATAGGTAGAATTACCACACTTCCCTTAGTAGTGCCTTGGAGAAAGGAGGACAAGGGAAATAGCCAAACTGCAAAGAAGAAATTCTTTTTAGAGGGAGAGGAGGCCATGTAAGACAAAATTCGAGTGAGAAGAAAAAGCCTACCATATCCTTGGAATGAAATAAGCTATTTCCTTATAAAATATATATCATGTGAAGGTAGCAACAATATGGTATATGCAGAACACTTTAGGCTTCTTGAAGATATCAAGTTTGACGCTATCACACCTCCTCAACACAGACTCAACATACCCTATTTCTTTCTTCAATCAGTGATACTGATGAGCATGAAGTTTCAGGAAGGAAACCATCAACATCTAGCCCATCATGGTTTAATTAGACTCGTCATAGAATATTCCATCCAAAACCTCAGAATTCCTATCACATGGGAAACCTTCGGAGACATGCAAATAGAGGGAGATATAAAAGCCCTTGAATATGAAAAGAGCCCCACTGCTAGTGAAGAGGATGAAGAATAAACTAAAAAAAAATAAGAAGAAATAGAGAGGGATGAAGGGGAAATATATGAGGAAGAAGAAAAAGAAAAAAGAGAGGGAAAGTGGTGAAGAGACAGAAGAAGATACCATGGAGGAAACTGATGAACAAAGTGAGGAACTAGAAGGAGAAGAAGAGGAGAAAGACAAAGATGCAAATGGGAATGGAAATGAGGAGTAAGAGGACAAGGAGGAGTCACCCAGGGTGTCTCAGGAACTCACTAAGAGAGAGGCAACAACTGCCCTCACCTCCCTTAGTACCCCTATCAAGAAAAAAGTCAAAAGACTGAGACAAACTCCATTGTACTCTAGGAAAAAAAACAGTACAAGAATAAGGTAGGGGAAACCTCAACCTCCCACCAAGGTTCCTATTTTTATTGAAGAATAACCTAAATAGCAGGAGAAGATGACCCCTCTTTTAAAAACTCAAGCATAAGGTTCCTCAGGACAAGCCTCTCCCAAGTCTCCTATCACATATGTGAGAAGGCCTGTGACTAGATCTACCTCATCCAAAGGAAAAGGCATCCTACAAGATACACACCGCGACCTACAGGAAGTAGACGCAATCCTACAGAAAACTTTACTAAACCTACATGAAACTCAGAAATTGGATAAGGAAGGGAGTATGCAGCAAGAAACAAAGAAGGATGATCAGGAGCTAATGGAACCTATTCATGAACCTAACCTTGACTCTTACTACAGGTTTATTGAAGGGGGTAGGGTCATTCCACAAAAAATTTATATCCCATTATTCTCTAAGCTTGAGAAAGAAAGTGAAAGAGCAGATGGATGGATGCAAATTTCCAAGTCCAAGGGGGTGGAGGACATAAGTCACATGCAGGAAAGGATTAAGGAGACGGGTAGAGAACTGAGCAGCCTGAGGGTCAGAGAGGCCAGAATGAAAGCTTATTTGGAGGTAGAAAATGCATGGTTGAAAGGAAAACTACAAGAAAGAGAGAATTAATTGGAATCCATGGCCAGTCTATCCTTAGAGGAAATCTAGTGCAGGATGCCAGCTAACACCTATGCATTATACCTTAAGGAGCAGTGGTTGTCATTCCAAATCAAGACCCTATCATAAAGAGGCACTATGCCACTCTAGGATTATAGACAGTTCATTGATCTTTGTGATCAAAGCACATTGGAGGGTAGGGATAAGATATCTAAGTTCTACCCACATAACTTAGCCTTGACAGATTTGAATGAATGAGACCCTAATGCAAAACTAGGGTATTTACAGTTGATGGCTTTGACATCATGGATGAACCATGAGGAAGTGAGGGCTACAAAAATGAAGAAGATAATGGCAAGGGAAAAAACAGAGCCTCTCATAACTTAATTGTAAATGACCCTCAACTTGCACCCATGTATCTTGCTACCCAAGAGTTAGAAATTACACATTTTGAGGATATGTTCAGGCTGTTAGGGGATGAGAGCATGCAAGCTTCCCAAAGGAGATGGAATAATTTTCCATACAGTTTGGAAATCAGATATTACCATTCTCCTCAAAGAATGAGAGAAGCACATAACAGGACACCCATGTACAAGCAAACCCTCCAAAGACTCAAAATTAATTGGATTGGCTTGAGACTCAGTCGACCACTACTATTAGGGATGTTAGAAGGAAGGAAGGAAGAGGAATAAAGAAAGAAGTGGGAGGAAATATAAAGGAAGGAAGGATTCTATGCACAAGAAGACAAAAATACAACAAAAGCGTGCGATGTCAAAGAGACCACTAGAGCTATGAAAGATATGGATATTGATTGAGTTGCTCAGAGGATGAGCAACACTTTTAGTAGGGTGGTGATGATGAGCCTAATCATTGGATAACTATATGGACCTTAATGCACCTCCTAGCTTAGTCAAATAAACTATTCTCACAATTTACTATACATTTTGATTATATTTTGTTTAATGAGATGAGTCAAAGTGAGATATTATTCCTTGTGGACTAATGTGCATTGAATGCATGTTTGTGAGAGAAAATTAGGGAAGTTTGGCTAGAATAAGGGCTGAAACTCGAATGAGACAAAGAAGAGATATTTTAGGAGGTAAATCCTCCTTATTTTCTCCTCCCTCATTCAAATATTCCTCTATCAACCACACTAGCTTGGAGTACAAGAAACCAATTCATGGATATCAAAAGGTAGCCAAGAAAGTGATAGTTTAAGAGTTATTTTATATCAAGTTTGGAATTTGAGCCTCACTACGTTTAAGGAATTCATTGGAGAATTCAATTGTATAAATAAAGAGGCCTAGAGCCTCATTAGGATTCAATTTGTTGGTGGAAAAACACTAGTTATTTTCAAGTTCAAGGTTTGTGGAAGACATTGTTATCTAATTTTCTGTTTTGATAATTAGAATGAGCATTTCCTTGATCTAGCATTGAGTTAACTCAGAGGGTTGAAGCTCTTGGGTTAGGGCCCAACCCTAGCAGAAAAGGATCCTCTTCTTGTATTTGTATTCTTAGGTTGATTTCATTGCTCAATGGTTGAATTGTCTTTAGGATTATTTCATTGCAAGTAGTGTAGATTTGATTAGTTGCTTATCAGTTTTCTTCAATTTGTGCTTTACTTCAACAATATTTTAGAAGAGATAAGGGAACATCAAAAATATTTCAATAGATGTTTTTGCCTCACTTCTTCCTTCAAGGATCATGATTTTAGGAAAGAACATCTATGCAGCCCCAAAAAGACAAAATCCTAGTTTCTCATGGAATTTAGGGTTTTCTGTACTTAGGCCAGCATTTGATCAATTTGCAAGAGTAGAATTTAGTTATCATTTCTTCCATATTCAGTCTTACATTAGATATCATCAATGATTCCATGTTGTTTTGCAATTTTTCTTCATGCATGGAGTAGACAACTAGATCATTAAACATTGTTTTCCTAGATCATTGAAATTCTTCTTGTTTACATGATTTTCAGGTAAATGTCAATGTTTGATGTAGTGTAGGTGTTTCAAAAGTATATAGATATCCCATAGTCAGAAACCTCCTTCCAACTTCATCCATCCATGATCATTCCTTTCTTTCACTAAGACCCTCACAAATTTCATCATTTTTGAAGGAAACTTCTCCAAGCTTGTTGAGCAAATCCAACCATCTCCCAACTTTGGTTTTGAGTTCTGGAGTGATCCTAGGTATTTCCTTGCCTCATTCCATCCACTAACCACCTTCCCTAAGCCTTCCATCACCTTAAACAGCCATCCTTTTGCTCTCGGCTATATCCTATAGAAATACAAGGAATCTCATAGGTTTTTTGGACATCGTGTAGATTTTCCAGTAGTGGCTTGTTTTGAGGCCCAATTAAGGGAAAAGCATTTAGGAAGTTATATAAGGTCACCTAATGGTATTCCCAACCTTCCAACCATTCAAAAACATCCCTAAGCCACCTGACACATCACCAAAAGAGATTAGCATTCACACGTTGACATAAAAAAGACAAAAAGAAAAAAAATATATTATTTTAGTCATTTCCATGCATAGTCGCAGAATGTTCAATGTTTTTAATTGACATGCTTAGGATAGTAGGATTGCATTCATGTTAATGTAGCATTCTTTTGAAGCATAGCCTCTCAGCAGTTGGTTAGAAAGTGGTGTTTTCTTAGCATTTGATTTCAGTATTTTTTTGTTACTGCGGTAGACAAGCTTGCTCTTAGAATAGATTTCTCTTTCCCTCATTAGCAATCAAGTTTCTTCTGAATCCATAGATGTCTGGATTGAAAAACCCTAGTGGTCTATCACTAGCTGAGTAGTGACAAACAACAGACCTATCGGTATTATTTGTGTATACAACACTGCCACCTCCAATTTTGTGCGAACCCCAGGTTGATAAAGTAAAGTTGGTAGCCCCAGGAGTGCCAAAATTCTTGCTGCAATACTGGTGCTCATTAACTACTTGGAGATATGGTATATTCTTAGTTGATTCATGAAATGCTATGATTTTATGAACATAGATTAACAATTTTTGTACTAAAGAAAAATAACAAGTTGATCTTGATAAGGTCAAGAAGGTGAGTTGATAGTAGATATATATGAAAATCTATATGCAACATACTTAGTCATAGGTTGATGATATTAAAGATACATTGTATTTTCTTGTGAATTGATGATGAGCATATACAGGTTTTTTCTTGATGCCGTTGATAGATGCTTATGGTACATATCATATATGGTGTATGATAGTTGTTGATATCTATCATGTTCTTGTATTTGGTCTTTGTTATAAATAGCATGTATATCATTTGATGTAAGGGTCATGTAAAGACCTATGATGTAATAATTTTCATATTCAACAATGTATGGAATTTCGAGATCATGTCAAATATGTAATCACACTTGGTTTCGGAATGTGCTCAGGGAGAGAAAGAACAAAGAATTCGACATGTGATCAGGGGGAGCATGGTTAGTATTCATATTCAACAATTCAGATAGGGAAGTCTTGTTTAAACATTGGTCAACCATTTGCCCTTGATGTCAAATCGAGAGAGTAGCTTGGTGTTTGGAGAGTAGCTTGATGTTTTGGAAACCTTGGTGCTTGGTTTGATGTTATTTACAAGTTGTGGTGACCAAACACCAAAGTGGTTTCCATCAAATCATGTTGGCATTATTATGCATGCTTTGTCCTTGATGGCAACTCACTTGTAACAAAAAAAGTATATGGTAACTAGATGAATCCACATGCCAATTCAGATGTGACAGAATGATTGAACAATATACCAAAATGATGGGTTAAACATTTACAAATCAAATTCTGAAGTTTGATAAGGGAATATTATTGCAATTATGTGTTGTCCTTGATGGAAACATACATGATGAGATGTCGGTGATGACAAACTATTTGACGAATGGAATCCTACTTGATAAGTTTCCACTTGATAAAATTTTACTTGTTAAGGTATAAACAGGATGCATTTACAAATGTGACAGAATACATGGTAGTTCAGAAGAATCAATTTAGAAAATGATAAAGTTGGAAGTTAAAGAAATATATGTGGATTTTGTTAATCCAAGTCAAGTATGGACGCGAGTTTAGTGAACAAAAGTAGCATATGGTTTTTGTACCATGGTATTCTAAATCCAAGGGGTCCTTACCATCGTATTGGCCCATAGTAATGAGTACGACAATGGATATTGGTCCCATCAAATATTACCACCGACGCTAATGTAGTTTTGACCCGTGGCATTGAAAAAGTCTAAAACTATATAAGGTGATGAAGACCAAAATTGTGCATGTGAAAGTGATGGAAATCTTGTGAAGAATTAGATCAAAATAAAATATGCAGTTATGGGTTTGTGATGCTTTGCTTGATCTAAACTAAGTATGTACCTTGGAGTTTGATCATGGATGGGATCGAATAGATCTAAAATAATTATGCACTAATGAACACAATGATGGATCAAGATCATGTGACCTAAAATGAATTTTTCATTGTATGATATACTCATGGATAGACTAGATCTAAGCACTGATGCATGTATCTTTGAATATTATGATCTAGGTCTTTCTAAAGTTATGAAGAGATGCAGATTTTTAGGCCAAAATTTGCAAATCTATACACTGGTTGGTCTCGGGGAAAGCATGTATACACGCGGGTTCTCTTCTTCAAATTACTATATACAAAGTAAGGCTTTTAGTTCATAAATGACTGATCAACCTTATCAGTGCTGATGTTTCTCTACTATCTGTCAATGATGTCCTCATGATGATCGAGGTTGAGCGTTAATGCTTGAATTAGAACAAATTGAATGATGAAGTTGAATTTCGTTATTGATTGATTGAAGAATACTTACAGATTTTGATTGAAGATTAGAAAGTGTTCTGTGATTGATTTAGAGTGTTGCAATAGATCTAAGTATGATTCAGTGTTCTTTTCAGAAATTGTAGTAGTCAAGTTTTTAGCTTTTAGTTTTTAGTATATTAAGATCTGTACTCGGGTTTCTCTATAGAAAAGCGCGTATGCACGTGGGTTGTCTTAAGTGAAGTAGCATATAAATTTTGTCATTTGAATGATTAGGACTACAGTTGATTCTATCTGTTGATTTAGTGTTATGGGTTTAGTTCTGTTTACTGGTTACAGTGATCTATTGTTCCAGTTGATTGTTTGAGCTTTGATTAGGTGTTAGTTGATTGGGTTTTCAGTGAATGGTTGGTTTAGTTTGGTTAGATATTGATGATTGGGTTTTAGTGATTGGTTTATTCAATTGTGTTAGATATTAATGATTGGTTTCAGTGATTGGTTGATTCAGTTGTGTCAAAGATTGATGACTATGCTATAGTGATGAGTTACAGTTTGATTATTGATATTAAGCTTAAGTGTTGATCATGAGTCCAGTCTGAAAATTTGATGAAATGTGGCCTACAAGTTATGATTTGTTGTAGCAGGTGGATTCAGTGTGAAAATTTATGAAACCTCATCCATGGATGTTGTTGATGGTTAGAGCCTTGAGTGAGGAAGTTGAATATTCTTACTAGTAGTAGCTAGTGATCAGATCACGGGTTGGAGCTCCCTTCCAATAGGAGTAGGAGAATGAATGAAGGTTGTAGCCTTCATGAGGTGGGTTCCTGTGTACTCGTATATGTTTTCTCCATTACAATATTGTAAAAAAATCTTTATATTAAAAATAAGACATAGACGACAACATCGTTTGGTTTTTTCCCACATTGGGTTTCCACCTTAAATCTTAGTGTTCATGTGCATTGCTTATGTGTGATGGTTTATTTTGTTGTTATATAACATGGTTATTTTTTATCTAATGTTTAATAAAGTACTAATGATATGGCTGAAGATTAACATATGATGAATTAACTGAATCACTAGTTCACTCGATGTACTCTAGTTGTTTTAAGAACAGTCGTGTACACACACAGGTTCCTTTCATTAAATTTGCATATAGAATATGAATATGAAATGTAAAAAGTTATTGATTTGAAAATACTGCTTCATCCCCCCCAAAGTATTTTTCCCAGCAACGCGTAATTGGAACAAATAGATAATATCTATCTCGTGATAAATTGGAAACCATGAGTCATTAATTTCAATTGATGTGTACATAAATCTTAATGTGCATGTAACCATTTCTTGGTGATATTATAAGGCTTTGTTGATCTTTGTTAAGATCCTAGCTACCTCCCCTATAATGGATGCTTCTTGAATATGTGCCACTACATCAGCGCCTTTCCCATAAGGACAATTTTGACATAGTTGGGTCCTCCACATCCCGATCACTGAAGTGGGGGTTTTGTTGCTTAGTAGAATTTAGATTTATTATGTTGTCCTGTACGCTTTGGCTCACCTTGAAATTTAGATTTTTTCCGCAACCTCCCATAATGTTTATTTTGCTGATTTGTATATGGACCTTTGAAACTTGCATATTTTACCCCTTTTATATTTTACAAATGATTTTGTGCCTTTTTATCATCCCATTTTTTAGTATTATCCCCTTTATATTTCATCTGTTGGTAGCATATATGGACCTTATGAATAGCCTCATCCATCATTTTGTGGTTGTCAATCTATCCACTCCTTCACGTATGTCGACAAACTACTAATGAATCGTTTCACTTTTTCTTTCTCCTCTCATATGTGAGGAACATACATTAGCAGTGATGTAAAGTTTTTGATAAACTCATGAATAATAAGCTATCCCACTTTCAAGTCATGGAACTCTTTTTATTTTCCATCATAAAATTCTTTTGTTAAATATTTGTCTTTGTATTGTCCTTGGAAGGTTTCCCATGTTACTTCTTGATCATTAAAAACTTATACTATTTTAATCTCTTCCCACCATAAGGTGGATTTTCCCTACAACTGGTAGAGTTCCAGTAAAGAATTCAAGTTGTTATTGTATTCATAACTATAGAATTATTTATTCATATTAATCAACTACGCTTCAACAACTTCTTCTACTTGACCATAAAAAATAGGGGGTTTAATTTTCATGAAGTCTCCCTATAGTTCAATTTTCTATCTCTTAAATAATTTGTGAGCTGAAACATTGCCAAATTTATCCTCATTATCTTCTTGATCACCTTCAGACTTTGGCTTATCATCTCTGATCCTATGTGCCCCAACCTCATTCCTATGATAAGGACTTCAGTTGGGAGGTATATGATTCTGTCATTTCAACAGAATTTTGTTGGAAATAATACTGAGAGGGGGGGGGGGGTGAATCAGTATTAGCAAACTAGAGACTTTTTCATTTTCATACTCAAATTCATATACGCTACTTCAGTTAAGGATATCCATCTATATACACGACTGTGTTAAAATCAACTAGCATACATCCAGTAACCTTTATGATTTAGTTAGTTCATCTTTAGTGAATGCATCAGAACATTATTAACGATATGAATAGTAAATAGAATAGATCATCACACATAAAGAGCACACATGAACACCATGATATAAGGTGGAAAACCAATGTGGGTGAAAACCACCTGTTGCAATTTCTTTCTATCTTCCTTTAATAAGAAACTTCTTTTACAATGTACTAGTGTAGTCCTTTACGAGTACGTAGGCTTCTACCTACAGAAGGCTACAACCTTCTTAGCTCTTGTACTAGCCATTCCATTTACCAGTATGTAGGCGCTGGCCTACTAAAGGTTCCAACCTTCACTTGTTTTCTAGCTGCTCCTGGAAGGGAGCTACAACCCCCTGGCTCTTGTACTGGCCAATATGTTTACTAGTACGTAGGTGCCGGCCTACAACCATCCAGGGACCACATTTCATACATTTTCATACTGGATCCATAAAACAATCACCATTGAATTACAACTTGCATCATCAATCTATGAATCACCCAATACTGAAACCCTGTCAACAACACAGTCACCAGAACACAGAACCAACTACATCCAACAACACAGAACTCGGTAACAACACCCAGATCCACTAGAAACTTCAAATATCATACTTCATACTGCATACGCTACTTGGTCGAACCCAACCTGTGTGTATATGCGCTTTTACCAAAGATAACCCGCGTACAGATCTGCAAATTCTAACTCATAACTTTGCAGCTATTTCAAACATCAGAACATACCCAGATCATAACATTCATACAATAAACATGCGTCAATAGATCTAGTCTATCCATAATCAAACCATATAAAGATAATCATTCCAAGCCTTGAGATCTCGTTCCATCGTTCATCATCCTTCACATGAGTGCAACCTTGGTTCAGATCAAGCAAGGCATCACCAACCCATAACTAGCATCTGGATCTCACACTTCATCAGACATTCATCACTTGCACACCTCTACTTTGGCCTAATGATATTCTCCTTATATAGGTTTAGGCTTCTCTCAATACCATGGTCCAAAACCACGTCGAACCAATACCTTGGACCCAATACCTGGGGTTGTCACTTTGGACCAAATACCATGGACCAAATACCACAGGCCAAAACCATGGTTTCCAACATGTATGCGCCTTTACTTCTATGAACCCGCGTGTGTACGTGTACGCGCCTTTTGTTCCGCTAACCCATGTGTATACGCGCTTTCATCAAGTCTAACCCACGTGTACCTTTCTTTTGACCTACTGAACTAGATCTGCCATCTGATTAAGTTGCCATCACCTGTATCATACCTCTGAGTGAGTCGCCATCAAGGAAAACACTTGAATCATAATGCCAACAAATTTGTGTGATCCTTTCCTATTACTAAATCAACATTTCATTATCAGCTCTTAGTCTTCTCATCTTATCGTTTAATTACTAGACTCTGTCAAATAATGCAACATTTGTATTTCAAGTTTCTTCTACTAATTGGACCCACATTTTTAGGATTTTAGTGAATGATGTTGATCGTACTCCCATTGACGGTCAGATGGGGGTGTACTTCCACCTCCTTTACTCATAATGATTCCTCTCTGTACACATGAACATATTGTGTTATTCTACAGATCACCCAATCAGGCCATAGTATTGGAACTTAGCTTTGATAACACGTGTAAGATATCTAATTTACTTTTTTTGTTTACTATACCATATAGTATATTGGAATATTGTTAGTAGTATATTTATTTAATACAATAATATTAGAGCATTCATATGATTTACCTTGGAGCATAAAATAAAACTCTATGGTTATGATGAAACAAATTTAGCAGGGTTATTAGTTTTTATAACCAACATAGACTTTTTAATGTGTCAGAGCGATTGATGGCACCGACGGGAACATTTTGGAGACTCCATTTGATTCATGTCACTTCATGTCTTGGTTCCTTTCTAGAGACATGGGAAAAGACTATGGTGTAGGTACCTGGGGTTTGATCGAATAGTGGAGATGGATGTAGGTGGTTACCAAGTAACTAACAACCCTATCGTGGCATCCCACCACTCATTCCAACTTTGTTTCCCTAAGCGTTTAATCTCTACAACTACTGTAAGGAAAACTATGCCACTAGAAACCCTTTGATGGATTTACAACTTCCATGTATCAACTACCTTCATGCGATTCTACAAGTTCTCTTTTTACCTTGCGTTTTCATGTGTTTCACCCCCATTTTACTCTACTCATACATTAAAATTATTTTTGTTTATGTTTGGTGGGATTACCTTACTCCATAGGGCTAATTATCAACACTTATAACTTCAAGCCCTTGCTGGATGAGAAAAACCATCTTTGAAATAGTTTTCCTTTGTCATTCAACACATTTTGAGAATTAATTCCTATCGAGACTCCCAGGAGACAAGATGGTTGGAAACAATAAGTGTTTTCTCACGTAAATATGTAACTTTACTTTTGATATCCTTGAATTTTATTAGGAATTTCTCTCCTCATGGAACATGCTTATGGACTTAAGTTTTCCTGTGTGGTTGCAGGTACAACATCCTCCAAATTGCTCATTGTAACCCTATGCTCAACCTTCATCCAAAGCTTTCTAGGTGCCTTCCTAAACATGACTAACTTGTGTTTGGTTTGTTGGTTTGCTATAGGTTATCAACCTTTCTCACACTATGAGGGTTTCCAAGCCATGGCCAACATGATGTGTATTCCTTAGTAACTAGGGTTTTAGCTTTTACTTTCGAGAAGGCTTTTAAGATGTGGGTCCTATTCTTTTTAGTCATGACCTTGTGCCTATCACAATTTCTTGCTTGGTGAAATACAAATTTATTGACTACTGGATGCATAAAGTATATCTTGCAAAGAAAGCTACTACAAATGGAATGGCCTTTTTTCTTGGAAGAATCACAGTACTCGACTGTGTAATTTCCTTAGACTATGTTTAATTAAAGGGGTCGTCTTGAGCTATTTACTAGTGATTGCATTTCATGCTACTCTGAAATTGAAATGACATTGCTTTTTCTCTACTTTTTGCTTGAGATGCTCCCTTGAGATATTATAATCATTTCAATATCGAACATTCATGTACGATCATTATATGCATGCTAGTTTTGGAATGTTGGTTCAGTTTTTATATGAAAGTTTATACTCATGAGCCCTCATAATTACTTGTGAGTGATTCTTTCCTTGTCTTAAATCCTGGTCAAATGGTTGAAGATAAACTTATTCTATTTCTTATATTTTGTGAACATTGTCAATTATTATTACTATTTCAATTGTTCTTATTCGGTTATACCTCTTGTTTTATTTTCTTAAAAGAAATATTTTTTACCTAGTAGAGTGAATCTTGTTTATTTCTTTCTTTTAAATGAAGCATGTATCTGGTAATATTTATGTCTCACTCCTAAAACATCCTTGTATTCATAATGATATGAATTACTTTTCGACTACGATTTACAATGTTGTTGTTCCCTTGTTGGATTTATGACGGTTTTCCACACAACATCCTTTTGTTTTAAACTATAAACCCTAACACCAAATTTTGTTTAGTTCACACTAGCTAGTCATATTGCTTCAAAGCATATTGCGAGACATTTGTTTTTGAAGACTCCTCACATTTTAATCTAGGGGTATAGGGGACTATACCCAGGCTATCTATTAAGGTTGACTCAACTTGGAAACTATACCTAGGATATCGATTAAGGTTGACTCAACTTGGAAACTAATCTCAGTCCCAATAAATTCATAATAATTGTAGAATCTATAATTTAAATGATAAGAACTACCATTTCCAATAAGAAGATATTTCATTTCTAAATTTTCTAACATTAACAATTATCGAATTTACCAAAATAATTCGATAAATATATTAAAAAACTATCACAAGGAATAAATTTTCAATACTTATCTAATTCTTTAGTCTGAGACTCGCTCTGTAGCAATGATAAAATATTTATGTACACAAAACTTCTCCCAGCGAAGAAGACTAGTCTTATACTGCATCTTCCCTCGAGCTTGTTCCACACTGAGTGTAGTTCCGCAACATATATCAATTCAGATTGTTTCATCCAATGGCCATCGGGTCCCAAACATACTTGGTCGATAAAATTTAACTGAGAACAAGTCTTAGATGAAATCCACTAGCCAAACAACTACATAATCCTTTTATAACACTTTTCTTCCTTTGGATGAACTTAGGTAGGTAACTTTCTAACCCATAAGTGTCCAACTACCTAGGTGTGAACCTCTTTTAACAGTGTGTTCCATTGAGATTTTATAATCATCACATCATCATTATGACATTGTAATTAACAAAATTTTCCACGCCCTATAAAGTAAAACAGAGTCTTTAACTACAGTAAATTAGAATCAACTAACTTTACGAGGGGATATCACAAAGAAATTAAAATGGATATCAATTTGAACAACAGATAACTATGTAAAGAAAAGAACTCCAATTTTAATATTTATATTCTTCTTAACTACCCTTAATATATATATATATATATATATATATATATATATATATATATATATATATATATATATGTTACAAAATGTAGTGTCTTTTTTACTTTAATTTAGCTATATTAAACTCAGCGACTAGCTACTATGTAGTAATGATTAATATAGATATTGAAATATTTTATATATGGTTTTTCTCACATAAATATTACATTTTATCTAAACATAAATTATTTTATTTTTAAAAGTAAATTTTTTATTTTTTTTACTTCAATTACTTTATCTCTCTATATAAAGATGATTTAAATTCAAGCTCAAAATTAAAGATTATTGATTTATTTTTTTATTGTTACTTTTTAATTTGTTAATGTAAGTGTTATTTTATTATTTTTAATGCAACATTACATGACAATATATCCCTCAGACTAGTTCAGCCTAGACATGTCCTACAACTAGGTATGACGCAGATGTCGTTACATAATGTTACATTTAAAAATAATAAAATAATACTTACAACAACAAATTAACAAAATAATAACAACTAAAAAAAATAATTTTGACCATAGAAAAAATGCTTTAATTTTCATCTTAATTTTACACCCGCTTTATATCGAAATAAAATAATTGAAACTCAAGAGAAATAATAATTTACTTTTTCATGTCAAAGAGATATGCAATTCGTTCTTTAATATGGAGTTCATAGAACCCTTGTAAAAAAAAATATAATTCATATTGAGTGAAAGTATTTATCTCTCTAAAATAAAAATATTAAAATATATTAATAATAAAAGTGTATTTTATAGTTAGCCATAAATAAAATATTAAGTCAATATATATAAATAAAAGCACACTAATTTCAATTATGTAGACCTAAGTAGTTTAGGTTGTCTTAAATAAAATGGATATACACTAATTCTATATATGGTGTTTTTCTTTAAATGTGGTTTATCATATAATATCTATACTATATAAATTATAATATATAATATTATACGATATTAGAAATTATGTTATATAAATGAGAGTGTATTAGGGAAAAGATTTTGATATAAAATAAAAATATATATAATATATAATAATTAGTTATACTTTAATTATAAATATGTAGGCAACAATTTTAATTAAATAATTAGGTGTGTTTATTCTGAAATACCTTTTATAACATTATAAATCATATTATAATATAATAAAATAAAATAAATAAATCAGATTAATATAATTGAGAGTTTAACGAAGACCATGATTGCGTAAGTCAAAAATTTGTGAACTTCTAGTTTGTTCTTCCATAGGGAATGCCTATAACTTCATCATTTCCTTCGGATAAAATGAATAATGAGATCTTATATGTGGTTAAGTTTTAATCAAATAAATTAATTAACTATTTAATTAATTTAGTTTATCTTATTTGTTTTCCTACCATAAAGTGTTTAATGGCCTATATCGTTGCATGCTTTCTGAAATATTTCATGAATCACATATAAAGAGATATTATTCCCGGGAAGTAAGTAGCATAAGGTTATTTAGTAATATCATCTTTAGCTTTTAAATCATTCCATTACTCTCATTTTGTTTCTATTATTCTATTATATATCTTTTAATGGGAAACCGATCCCTTTATCCCAAGTCAGACCCACTAATTCCAACATAAATGAGATGCCTTAAGTTCTCGATGAGGCGGTATTCCCCAATGTTGAAGAAAATATTTTCTAGCCTTCAACATTTTTGGTGCTAAAAGGAGGGCGCAGAATATGAATGGCAACAAGGTTTAATCCCAAATCAAAAGGTCATCTAAAGAGTCATTCTCTCTCAAAATATCGGCCAACTTCCAACTCTCATTAGAGATCTCCTACTCCTAGACTAAAAGTTGTAAAAACAAGTACAAAATCTCCTAGAACATAGACTAAGACATCTGATCAACCTCCTTATTAGGGGTTACTTAAAGCTCATACCTTAATTCACAAATTAGAAGGAATTTCTATTTCAGAAGAAAAGCCTAAAAAATATAAGTTATCTGAAGGGAGTGTATGATCATCTTTCCAGACCTCTCATTTTTTGACTTGTTCCCAAAGTGCGAAACTTGGGGCTACTCCATTTGAGTTTCCCTTACCTTCCCACCGAAGAAATACTAAGAAATTTGAATCACAATCATATACTAGTGATATTTTATCTTCTTC
Organism: Pinus taeda; assembly: GCA_000404065.3. Classification (NCBI taxonomy): domain Eukaryota; kingdom Viridiplantae; phylum Streptophyta; class Pinopsida; order Pinales; family Pinaceae; genus Pinus; species Pinus taeda. Next base: position 224,409 of record APFE031103296.1, on the reverse strand, counting down.
TCCACCAAATACACCTTTATTTCATCCCTCATCATCAACTTCCTCCCATTCAATCAATCCTTCCACTCACACCCGTTATATTCAATCAACTGGTGCTAGTTTGACTAGTAGTATCATAGGGGCTACTTCCTCCACACAGTCAACCTCTTCTACTATTACGACTTCTTCTACCTAAATTCCAAAAATTGCTAACATACCTTAAACCAATCTAAGTGCAGTAAACATGCATGCACCCCTCCATCCTTTACCCAAACATCCAGAGAGATGTTTACCCAAGTTCAATCCTAATGAAGGGATTCCAGTTGAAGAACACTTACTTATGAGAGTTGTAGCATTCAATATTGCATAAGTCAACTTTATTCTTTTGCCCTTTGAACTTAGGTTCCCTTCTTCTTGTGATGAGAAGAGTAGACTTTAGAGGTGTTTTATTCTCTGTCCTCCTTGTTGTTTACTAATGATATTCTGGCTTCTTCTTGACTGCATGCATTCCACATTTGTTCGAATGTTGGAGTATCCTTCCAACTGCTAATTCTTGATGCAAAAGCACTCCAAGTTTTTGGTAGTCCTATAAGAGTAGTAATTACAAGACAATTTTTGGTACAAATTCATCTATTTCTTATTCTAGATACCATCACAAAATATGATGATACAATATCATCTCTTTTCATATTTATTGTCCTTAGTTCATTCATGACGATTGCTATTTCACCAATGCTCTTGATAGTGAAAAATTTGGAGAGAGTCTCATACATTTCTTGAGTGGAGCCTTTGTTGGATACATGTGGACTCATATTGTCCTTTACTCCATCTATTATTATATTAATGGCCAAGATTTTAGTTTCTCTAAACTTATCTTTCCTTGCTTCATTTGTAGGCTTCTTCACTTTTCCTTGAAGTAGTTTTAACACTTTTTTATTTGTGAGGATAAGATATATCCTATTTTTCCATGCCCAGTAGTTGGGGGCTCTTTCTAATTTTTTTTATATGTTCATTTAGTTTTTCATATTTCTCCCTTCTACTCCTTGTGACTTTTTTCTTGAAACGATTATATCTCTCTTTTCAATAGACCTTCAATATGCCTTTTCCATTCTTCTCTGCCACCTTAGATCGAAGAAGAAGTCCACAAAGAAGTATTGGGATTATTATAAAAAAGAGAAGGCCAAACCCTACATCTACTTAAGACATTTACGAATCAAGTGTTTTGAAGCCTATTCATCCAAAGGACGCTAGATCAAAAGGCATTGTCATCAAGACTCTAAGGCGATCTCTCTCACGTTGAAGAAAATTCCTTACCACTGAAGACATCACCAAAAAGTCATCGTTGGTGTTCATAAACAAAAGCATCACTATAAAAGGATCCAAAGAGATCTCACTCTTTGTGGGATCAAGGATCATTCTTGAAGAAAACTAACCATATCAAGGGCAAGTCCGCTATCTTATATATCATCATCAATATCAAGGAAAAATTAGGAAGAAGGAGCATCCTATCAAGTAAGTATATTTATGTACACCTCTAAATTTGTCAAAATATATTTTTGCAAGGAAAACAACAAATTGGTTGGGGCTTCAAACTATCTTGCATGGAATAAAAAGATAGATTTGAATCTCATTGAAAATGAAGTTATGGAACATGTCAAAGGATATATCACTAAACCAAGAAAGGAAGATTCTAAAGCTATTGCAAAGTATATGAAAAGGGAAGTTAGCGCTCAAAGGATTCTCATAGAATCTATCAAGGATCCCCTCAGCCCATATGTATCAAAACTTGAAACATTAAAGGAAACCTATGACAAATTGGTAGAGTCGTATTCCGTGAGCACAACTGGAGAAGTCATCTCATTAATGACAATAAATATACAAGCTAAAGGTGTCAAGGGAAGATGTAATAGCCTCATACCATATGAGGATATCCGAAATCTAGGATCAACTACAAGATTTGGGAGAAGTCATGTATGATAGAAAAATGACTACTGTTGTATTAAAGGCACTACCAGAGGAGTGGGGTAGCTTTAATTCAAGTATTTATGGGAAGAAATAATCTAATCCATTCCAAGACCTATGGTCACTATTCAATATTGAAGAATCTAGACTAAAGGGCAAATCTAATGTGGGAGTAGGCAAGAAAAATCAAGCTTATGTTGCCATGACAAAACGGAAAGGGAAATTTGGGAAGTCTGATTCTCAGAAAAAGAAAAGGGACATGGCTAAGATCCAATTCTATGGGTTTCAAGAATATGGACACTACAAAAGAGATTTTCCTAGGACCAAGAAGGAAAATAACAAAAGAGGAAGAGACAAAGCCCATATCATCAAAGAAGTAAAGGAAGCTCAAAAAATAGGTTCAAGAAAGAGGAAGTAAGAGATCTCCATTACTGAGATAGTCTTCCTCACAAAAGTGATTTTCAAGTTCCTAAGCCTTCTGTTGTAAGATATGGCTATCATGATTCACTGAGTAAAATAATGGGATTCATCAAAGCACCATAGAAGCATTGAAAGTAAGAGCTTGAGACATCATCATAGAGAAGCATGAAAGATGGTTAGAATCTATGGAAGTCAATGATATAGCTTGGGAATCGCATTGGAAACATATGTGGGAAGGTCATCTAGTAAACGATTCATCATACATTTTTCAAAGGGAAACATCTAACGATGGTGATACTTTAGATCCTCAAGATTCACTGATGGAATCTTCATTGAAAGGTTGACCAATTATGAGGGTAAGAAAGTGTTTCATCAATAATTCCAAACTCGTGGAATTCTTGGGATGATGGTATGATGACATAAAAGAGGCATATAAATGGATTGAATTTTTTTCAATCAAGGGAGCCTCTACAGGAATTCTGGATGACCCAAAGGAAAATGAGGTATGTGTGCTTATATTTGATATTGAAGAGTCATGTAATATGGTTGCAGGTAACATGGATCAACATCATCAAAATAAAAAGGATTTCCTACTCAAAAAGGATGTAAGAAGGGATGAGTCACACATTGTCTAGATGAAATCAACATAATATGTCCTTATATGTAATATGAGGTGGTCGACAATAACTAGAGGAATTATGACTAGAAATTCCTAGGAATGAAATGTGTGAAGAAAGGAAGGAAGAGATCATGGAATATGAAACCATGGTAAATAAAATAAACATCCAAAAGATCAAGAATATTTCATTTAGATATCTCCATGAAAGATATGAAGACTCTGATGGAGTCTTAAAAAGAAAGAGACACTTGACAATATATATCTTTGGGAGATGCATCAATATGTATGCAAGATGCTGATGCAAACTAGAAATATGTCATGATGAAAGACCATCACAAAGGTAACTTTGATTTAAATTTTCATTCCTTTATTTTTGAACAAATATTTGGATGCGTTTAATGCAAAGTTACCAAGGGAATATCTATGGATGTCTTCCACCACTGATGCACATGTTGCAGGATGAAATATCCTGAAGAAAACATGGCATGAGGAAAGAAACATGGCATGAAAGAAGGAAATATTTGCACTAATGGGTCAATTTACACTGATGACATGGCTGAGTCATGGATGAAAGTGATGGATGGTCTGTGTCGTATGAATAAGTCCGAAACATGAAGACTCCTAGAAAATGAAAATAAGTTCATGAAGTCATGAGGAGTGGTTCTTCAAATAGCTAATTGTCCAATCATCTCCACCCAAGGAGCTGTTATAGGTCCCTAATTGAGCGGGAGCCTTGAAACAAGTTTCTTACTTGGATGAAACTTGGAAGAAAAATTGCTAAGCTAAGAGGGAGCTTAGGTAAGTTCCTTTATTGGAATAGATATGTCCTTCCTAATTAAGAGGGAGAGATCGAGACATCATTCTTGTCTTCACTTGGGATGAAAAAATGGAGGATTGGGTAAAGATATGGCATATGATGCTCTTTGAGTGAGAGGTTTTGGTCCTTACTAATAATTTATACTCTGTGCTTCTGTCTTTTTATGGTTTATGCCTGCTAGCTATTTGGTGAAGAATAACATTATAACAACATAAGTAAAAGAAGACTCCAATCAAGAACTAAAAGGAATTCACAAGTAGTTATATAACTAAGAGAAAACACCTAACCTCAATGCCCTATATTTCTCAACACTTATAGGGAAACACGAAACAACCTTGGTGAAATTATTCAGTTCAACAAGAGATACAATTTGATCTTTTCCAATCAAAACAAGGTGAAGCTGAGAAAAAATAGAACACATGTCAAACCTGGTTAAATAGAGATAAGAAATCTTAGAAATTTTGGTCAACTGTGTCATAGAGAACTTCGGTCTCCCTCAGAGATTTCGCTTTTCCCAAAGATTTCGCTCTATCTAGAAATTTGGTTTGGCCATAAACTCAATATGAAGAGTTAGATCAAAATAAAATGTTCATGTTATGGGTTTTTGATGCTTTGATTGATCTAAACTAAGTATGCACCTGAGAGTTTGATGATCGATGAGATCCAATATATCTGAAATAATTATGCACTAATGAATACAATGATGGATCACGATCATGAGACCTGAAATCATTCTTTCAATATATGATATGGTCATGGATTGACTAGATCTAAGTATTAACGCATGCTTTTATATCTGAATATTATGATCTGGGTTTTTGGAGTTCTGAAGAGCTGCAAAATTTTAGGTCAAAATTTTCAGATCTATATGCTAATTGTTCTCAAAAGAAGCACATATACATGCAGGTTCACTTCTTGAAAGTAGCACATACAAAGTAAGGGTTTCTGTTCATAAATGACTAATCAAACTAATCATTGTTGTTGTTTCTCTGTTATCTATCAATGATGTCCTCATCTTGATATGGGTTAAGTGATAATGTCTGAATTATAACTGATTCAATGATGAAGTTCAATTTGGTTATTTATTGATTGAAGAATAATTACTGATTGTGATTGAATATTAGAGAGAGTTATGTGATTGATTTAGAGTGTTGCAGTAGATCTGAGTATGACTCAATGTTCCTTTAAGAAATTCTAGTGGTCAAGTTTTTAGTTTTCATTATATCAAGATATGTACGTGGGTTTCTCCACAGAAAAGGCTGTATGCACGTGGGTTACCTTAAGTGAAGTAGAATATACATTTTTGCATTTGAATGATCAAGACTGTAATTGGTTCTATGCGTTGATGCAGTATTCTGGGTTCAGTTCTGTGTATTGGTTATAGTGATTTGCAATTTGAATCGATTGGTTGAGTTTTGATTAAGTGTGAGTTGATTGGGTTTTAAGTGAATGGTTGATTTAGTTGGGTTAGAGATTGATGATTGGGTTTCAGCGATTGGTTGATTCAGTTGTGTCACAGATTAATCATTTTTTTCAGTGATTGGTTGATTAATTTCTATCAGAGATTGATGACTTTGTGACAATCATGAGTTACAATTTGATTATTGATATTGAGCTTAAGTGTTGATAATGGGTCTAGTCTGAAGATTTGATCAAACGTGGCCTACACGTTATGATGTGTTGTAGCAGGTGCATCCAACATTAAAATTTATGAAACGTAGTTCATGTACGTTGCTGAGGGTTGGAGCTTTCAGTGAGGATATTGAAGCTTCCTGCCAGTAATAATTGGTGACTACATGAGAGGGTTGGAGCTCCCTTCCAGTAGGAGATGGAGAATGAATGAAGGTTGTAGCCTTCTACAGGTCAATTCCTCTGTATTGGTATAAGTCTACACCAGTACAAGATTGTAAAAAGATTTTCTTTATGTTTAAAATAAGACATAGATGACAATATCATTTGGTTTTTTCCCACATTGGGTTTCCACCTTAAATATTGGTGTTCATGTGTGTTTCTTACGTGTGATGGTTTATTTTGTTCTTACAACACATGGTTATTGTTTATCTAATGTTTAATAAAGCATTGATGCACTGACTGAAGACCAACATATGATGAATTAACTAAATGATTAGTTCACTGATGTACACTAGTTTTCTTAAGAACAGTCACATACACAAGCACATGCCTTTCCTTAAAGTTGTGCATAGAAATCTGAATATGAAATGTAAAACGTTATTGATTTGAAAATACTGATTCAACCCCCTCTTATTATTTTTCCCATCAACGCGCAATTGGAATAAATATATAATATCTATCTCATGACAAATCAAAAACCATAAGTCGTTAATTTCAATTGATGTGTGCATAAATCTTAATGTGAATGCAATGATCGCTTGGTGATATTCTAAGGATTCGTTGATATTTGGAAAACTCCTAGCTACCTCCCCTACAATGGATGCTTCTTGAATATGTGCCACTAAATCAACTTCCTTTCAATAAGGACAATTTTTAACATAGTTGGGTCCTCCACATCCCCATCACTGTAGTGGGGGTTTTGTTCCCTAGTAATATTCAGATTTATTATGTTGTTCAATATGCTTTGACTCACCTTGAAATTTATATTTTTGTGCAACCTCCCATAATCTTTATTTTGTTGATTTGTATATGGACATCTGGAGCTTGCAAAGTTTACCCCTTTTATATTTTACGAATGTTTATGTTCCTTCGTATCCACCCATTTTTTAGTATTGTCCCCTTTCTATTTCCGTCGTTAGTAGCATATATGGACCTTCCAAATAGCCTCTTCCATTGTTTTGTTGTTCTCAAATTCTATCCTCTCCTTCATGTATGTCGACCAAGTACTAATGAATCATTTTACTTTTTCATTCTCCTCTCATATGTAAGGAACATACATTAGTAATTATGTAAAGTTTGTGATAAACACATTGATAATAAGCTATCCCATTTTAAGGTCATGGAACTCTTTTTATTTTCCATCATAAAATCGTTTTGTTAAATATTTGTCTTTCAAATGTCCTTGGAAGGTTTCCCACATTACTTCTTGATCATTAATATGTCATACTATTTTAATCAGTTCTAACCATAAGGTGTCTTTTCCTTGCAACTCGAAGAGTTCCAATCGAGCCTTCTAGTCGTTATCATATTCATAGATCTAGAATTATTTAATCATATTGATCAACCACACTTCAACAAATTCTTCTACCTCACCATCAAATATAGGGGGTTTAATTTTCTTCAAATCTTCTTGTAGTTCAGCTTTATATCTCTTAGCCCCTTTGTCAGAAGACACATTGCCAAATTATCCCTCGTTATCTTATTGATCACCCTCAGATTCTAGGTTATCATCTCAAGCCTATGTGCCCCGGACTCATTCCTATGATTAGGGCTTTGGTTGGGAGGCATATGATTCTGTCATTTAAACAATTTTTTCATGATCCTTTCCTATTCCTACATCAACTTTTCATTATCATCTCTTAGTCTTGCCATCTCATCTTTCGATTACTGTACTCTGTCAAATAATGCGACATTTATATTTAGAGTTTCTTCTCCTAATTGCACCCACATTTTTGTGGTTTTAGTGAATGATGTTGATAATACTCCCATCGATGGTCAGATGTGGTTGTACTTCAAATTCATTTCCTTGTAATGCTTCCTTGATGTACCAATGAACAAATTTTGTTATTCTACAGATCAGCCAATCAAGCCACAATATTCAAACCTAGCTCTAATAATACCTGTAACATATCTGAGGAAATTTTTTTGTTTACTATACAATATCATACATTGGCATATTGTTAGTAGTATATTTTTTTAATATGATACTATTAAAACATCCATATGATTTACCTTGGAAAATAAAATAAAACTTTATGGTTATGATGAACAAAATTTAGAAGGGTTATTAGTTGTTATAACCAAAATAGACTTTTTAATGCGTCATAGTGATTGATTGCATCAACGGGAACTTTCTGGAGACTCCTTTCGATTCATGCCACTTCCTATCTTGGTTCCTTCCTAGATATGTGAGAAAAATATACCATGTATGTACCCGGGGTTTGATCGAATGGTGGAGGTTGATGTGGGTGGTTACTGAGTAACTAACCACCCTACCCTAGCATCCCACCACTCATTGCAACATTGCTTCCCTAAGCATTTTGTCTTTGCAACTATTGTAAGGAAAACTACGCAAGTAGAAACCCTTTGATCGATTTACAACTTCCATATATCAACTACCCTTATGGAATTTTAGACGTTGTCTTTTTACCTTACCTTTCATGTGTTTTCCCCCCATTTTACGCTACTCATATATTACAGTTGTTTTTGTTTAGGCCTGGTGGAATTATCTTACTCCATAGGGCTAATTATCGACACTTACAACTTCAGGCCCTTGCTAGGTGAGAAGAACCATCTTTGAAATAGTTAGCCTTTAACATTCAACACATTCTGGGCATTAATTCCTACGTGGACTGGCAAGGGACAAGATGGGTGGAAATGAAAATGGTTTTCTCAAGTAAATATGTAACTTTCCTTTCCATATCCTCAAATTTTCTTAGGAATTTATCTACTAATGGAACATACCTATGGACATAAGTTTTCCTATGTGGTTGCAGGTATCACATCCTCCAAATTTCTCTCTATAACCCTAAGCTCAACCTCCATCCAAAGTTTTTTAGGTTCCTTCCTAAACATGACTCGCTTGTGTTTGGATTGTTGGTTTATTGTAGTTTCTCAACCTTTCTCACACTGTGAGCGTTTACAAGACATGAATGATATGATGTCTATTCCTCAGTAACTACGATTTTATATTTTCTTTTCTAGAAGGCTTCTAATATGTCGGTCCTAATGTTTTTAGTCATGACATTATCCCTATCATGACTTCTTTCTCAGTAAAATATGGAATTAATGACTACTAGATGCATAAATTATATCATGAAAAGATTTCTACTACTACTGGAATGACCATAGTCCTTGAGAAGAATCACTGTACTCGACGGTGTAATTTCCTTAGACTATGTTTTATTAAAGGGGTCGTCTTTAGCTATTTACTAGTTATTGCATTTCATGCTACTCTGAAATTGGAATGACATTTTTGTTTCTTCGTTCTTATTATTTGAGATGCTCTCCTCAGATATTATAATCAGTTCGATATCAAACAGACATGTATGATCATTATATGCATGCAAGTTTTGGAATGTTGGTTCAGTTGTTATATCAAAGTTGATACTGACGAGGTCTCGTAATTCCTTGTGAGGAATTCTTTCCTGGTTTCAAATCATGGTCAAATGATTTCAAAGAGACTTATTCTATTTATTAAATGTCATCAACACACTCAATTACTATTACTATTTCGATTGCTCTTATTCGGTTATACCTCCTCTTTTCTTTTCTTAAGAGAATTATTTGTTACATAGTAGGGTTAATCTTGTTTATTTATTTATTTTAAATAAAGCATGTATTTGGCAATATTTATGTCTCAATTCTCAAACATCCTTGTATTCATAATGAGATGAATTATTGTTCGACTACCATTTACAATTTTGTTGCTCCCTTGTTGGGCTTATGAGGGTTCTCAACACGACCCCGTTCTATTTCAAACTATAAACCCTAACACCATTTGTTCTTTTAGTTCACAATATCTAGTCATCTTTCATCAAACCATACTGTCAAACAATTTCTTTTTATAAAGAGACTCCACAAATTTTCATATAGGGGTACAGGGGACTATCCCCAGGCTGTTGAGTAAGGTTGACTTAGCTTGGGAACAAACCCCAGACCTGATAAATTCATAGTAATTGTAGACTCTATATTTTAAATGATAAGCATGGCCCTTTCCAATAAGAATATATTCCTCTTCTAAATTTTCTAACATTAACAATTAGCGAACTTACTAGCCTAATTGCATAAATATGTTAAAAATATATCATAGGAAATAAATTTTCAATACTTATCTAATTATTCAGTTTGAGATTGGCTATGTAGCAATCATAAAATCTTAGGGTACACAAAGCTTCTCCTTGCCAAGAAGACCAGTCTAACATTGTATCTTCCCGTGAGATTGTTGCACACTGAATGTAGTTCCATGACATATATCAATTCAAATTGTTTCCTCCAATGACCATCTGGTCCCAACCATACTCGGTTGATAAAATTTAACTGAGAACTCAAGTCTCAAATGGAATCCACTAGCCAACCAACTATGGGATCCTTTTATCACACATTTCTTCCTTTGAAATCTTTCCTTTGTTTTTTCTCTCAGTTTCTCCTTAGGTTCCTCAAAGCTATTTTCTTCTTTTGGAATGACTAATATTTACAAGGAACAACTTATGTAGGTAACTGCCTAGCCCATAACTGTCCACCTGCCTGGTTGAGAACCTCCTTTAACAGTGTGTTCCATCGAGATTTTATAATCATTGCATCATCATTATGACATTGATAATTAACAAAATAAAGTCAAATGCCCACCCATGTCAAATATTATTTTGGCCTTTTTCTAAGGCTCATAAAGTAAAACAAAGTCTTTAAATGCAATAAATTATAATCAACTAACTTTACAAGGGGATATCACAAAGAAATTAAAATGGATATCAACTTGAACAACAAATAACTATGTAAATAAAAGAACTCCATTTTTAATATTTATATTCTTCTTAACTACCCTATATATATATATATATATATATATATATATAATATATATATATATATATATAGATATATTACCCAAAGAATGTAGTGTACTTTTTACTTTAATTTAGATATATTTAAACTAAGCGACTAGCTACTATGTAGTAATGGTTTAATATAGATATTGAAATATTTTATTTATCGTTTTTTAAAGCATTTTTATGTTATTAATATATTTTTCTCATAAATATTACATTTCAACTAAACATAAACTATTTTATTTTAAAAGTAGTCTTTATTTTTATATTTTTTACATTCAATTACTTTATCTCTCTATATAAAGATGATTTAAATTTAAGCTCAAAATTAAAGATGATTGATTTACTTTTTAATTGCTACTTTTTAATCTGTTAATGTAAGTGTTATTTTTTATTTTTAAGTAATATTACATGACAATATATCCCTCATACTCGTTCTACGTAGAAATGTTCTACAACCAGGTATGAGGTAGATGTTGTTACATAATGTTACATTTAAAAATAATAAAACAGGAGGGTCTGTATCTACCACCCTGCACCGAGGAACTGACCCTCATCCCACCAAACCTCAGCCTGTGGCTTCCTAACCTATAAAGTTCCATGGATATTGCACTCGAATGTTCATCACAACAGATATCATAATATTATATTAAAAATATGAGATTCTACACTATTACAATTTTATTTAATTTCTAGATCTGTAGATTTTACTCTAATTAGTGCATGCATGCGAATATAAAGTATGCAGAAAGGTAGAGAATGAATGAAACAAGCTCACACACTCATAAGACACAAGATATCCTCTTTAGGAAACCTTTTTGGGAGAAAACCTAGCTAGACGGTAAGGCCGCTTTGCTCTCTTTCTTTGTCAAGAAATATGGCTGTAGATACAAAGAAGTAATGTTCATGGCCCATGGGCTGCTGTAGTGCACAAATACTCTCTGTGTGCTCTACCTCCTATCTCTCATGGCTATCTTTGCTTGACTATGGAACAAAATTCTCTCGAAAGAATGGAATGCCTCTACCTTCTAGTGACCCAGTTATCACACAACTCGATAGTTTACTAGTGGTTAAGTTTAACTACATCAACTCTTAACTAGAGTTACAAAATAGACTCTTCTAGAATATTATACATCAAAAACACATGGTTAGAAAATTTTCCATGAATAGTTGGGGCTAACTTGGCATCCTCCCAAACTATAGGTGTGAAAACTGGAAGGTTAAATTCTGAATGTCATAACTTTTGCATACAGACTCCGATTGACATGATTCTTGCACTGTTGGAAAGATTTATGTGTGTATAATAGCATGAAAATGTGTGGAATTAGAGAGACAAATTTATAACCCTAAAAATGTCATTTGTTGGCTCAAAATGATCCCAACAGGTTTTAGACCTCATTTTGCCAAATTGGGTCGCACTAGTAAAAATGGCCTTGTGAGTTGATTCCTCCACCTTTTACACTACAAATGCATTGAGATGGATGAAAGACAATATAATTATCCAATTCAGATCACTTCTCCACATGCCCAGCCAAGAAATGTCTTTAGTACCCTACATGTTGGCTTTTAAAACCTTGCTTTTTATCTGGCTCCAAAAATTTTCACTGTTTTTCAGAATATCCCATAGCAAAGCACCCTCTCTTGCCCTCAAAAGATTTCCATGATCCTCAGGGAGTATGCACCACCCAACCTCTCGCCGACTCCAATTCTCCTCCCTCTTCAGGAGAGAATTACGAACCCATATAGATTCCCAAATCTAGTCTGACTGCAAACACTTAGAACAACCCAAGGCCCAACCATACAACACCCGTGACCTTCCAATTATACTAAAAATTTCTTTATTTTGTTTTAAAATATCAAATGGATAGACCTTCCTACCCTCATTTCGACTCTTCAGAACATAATTCCCAATTCTGTGACACTGAAACTAATACATAGTAGCCTCATCTCTAGCCACTAGACTTTTACAGAGGCCACTTTCCCACTCCCAGACCTTAAAATATACAAAATATACATAATTATTTTCACTTTATAAGTGTTTCCTGGCTAAGAGGTTATGCATAAATGAGTGTGGAGATTACTGCAATCAAGATCCCATGAGTACTCCATCATAATTCTACCATCCTCCATTAATTTCCCACCAAGATCCTCATCTCTATTAGTTATCCCCACAATTCTCCCACAAGCGAGCCCAACTTCATTGAGGTCATGAATTAAATTCTGCTCTGGAAATACCAAATCCCTGTAGACACCCAAGGTGTTGCGCTACCCAATTTTCCTAGAACTGGGGAAAAAATGGTGATGCCACATGCTGTGACTTAATCTTGAAATGATTGTGGTACAAAATCTCCACAAGATGCCACGTTTTGAGCGAGCCTAGATGTATGACTTAGCAAAAGTCTTCATGGCTGGTAGGAGCTTACAGACGGTGATGCAAAAGGGGGAAGAGGAACCAAGGGTGGTGATTATAACGCAGTGGGAAAAAGGAGAAAGGGTAGGGTTCACAGGGAAGGGGGAATGGGAGGGTATTGAGGAAGGGGAGGGGGAATGGGAGAAAGGGGAAGGGAGATGTAAGAGAACGCGGAAGGGATAGGAAAGGGGGGGGGGGGAGAGTGAGCTAGGGGGGATGAGGGGGGAAGGACTTCATATCTTTAAGGTATGTTAGATGTGAGTTTTCCACTTCCTTATCTATACTTTGAAACTTTATTTCCTGCCTACATATATCTCTCTTCATTTTCTTAATGAATTTTTGTCGTGCTCATGACATTGTTTATTACACATTTTCCCTCTACCAGATGGCTTTCCATATTAGCCCCCCTATCAACATCATGATTATTTTCCCTCATGACATGATAAAAGGTCACCAATTCAAAACTAGGTTACAAGTTCTGGGTTCTCATAATGATTTGATTTAGGGTAGAGATCTTAGCCTTTGAAGTGTTAATCATATGCCTTATAACCATCATGGAGTCTTCCAACACCTGAATATTTTTCATCCCATTTCTTTGTGCCAAAGTTAGTCCTAGGAGAATTCCATAAGCTTCAACTTGGTTATTGGTATTCTGGCCTGGCATCCATGCAGAACTAAATCCGATGAGTCCTTCGGGATTAATTTGAATACCTCCTCCTCCTGCCACTGCATCCATAATTCAAGTTACTATGCTATATAGTCCCACTTTCTCATATATATAGAAGTGGCATGAGCTTCCCATATATATAAAATTTAATGCAACTATCCATAATTATTCTAGAATGTTTAAGATTTATTTTTTTTCCTTTGTTTTATTTGCATTTAATTGAACATCTCATAAAATATTGTCCACATTATTTTTTATTAATATTATTTTATTAACTACCCTATGTCTACCCATACTTTTATAATTGTAGTGTATCTGATTCTATTTCTACTAATTCGTTTCATTTTCTATAGCTTCATAACTTAGTCCTCTTTATAATCTTTCATTTACAAGAAAGTATTCACCTCCCTACACATATGTAATCTCTTCCACTACTATTACTACAATAAGTATATCTTGCATTGCTCACTACTACCATAATTCTGTTGGAGTATATAGGATATATTCAATATCAATATATATATATATATATATATATATATATATATATATATATATATATATATATAGATATATATATAGATATATATATATATATATATATATATATATATATATATAGATTGGGAGAGCATATTTTTTTATTACCTACATCTATGGGTAGGATATTACATAGTGTTTTAATTTGTTTTTATTTCTTACAAACATATATGTCTGATATATTTAAGGATAGGAATAGCCTTGAATCTACTTGTTTCTTTTCTAAAAGGAATTAATTCCATTCAACATACATGCCTTTTATTAAGTGCTCTAAGCTAAATTTCTAGTATATTCCATGAATATTCTATTGCTTTTTGTCATTTACTTCAGATAAAAATATGTTTTTGACACATCCTCTCATCTATTTAACTATGTATATCCTCTTAGATAGGATTTATTCCATTCAGAACACAAAAGATATATATTTAATTTTATGCTAGATAAACTCTTGTCCAAATCTCATCCCCCCCAACATTTGATTCATGCATTGATTACCTAAATTCTTTATTTTATGTGCATCGAATCATATAACTTATAAAATGAAGTACCAATTATTTTTTTCTAGAAGTGATTTGATATGCTATTACCTATACTGATGCATGTTGGCATTATAATGCATGTGTTGTCCTTGATTAAAACTCACTTGTAACAGAAAAAGTATATGGAAACTAGATGGATCCACAAGTCAACTCAAAAGTGATAGAATGATGGAACAAAATACCAGAATGATGGGTTAAAGGTTTGCATATTAGAATCATAAGTTTGATATGGGAAGATTGTTGGGATTATGCATTGTCCATGATGGAAACCTACCTATTGAGTTGTCCTTGATGACAACCTATTTGATGAAGGGAGTCATACTTTATAAGTTGTCCCTTGATGAAATTATACCTGTTAAGGGTATACATAGGATGTGTTTACAGATATGAGAGAATGCATGGAAATTGATAACTATACATGATGATGAAATTAGTAACTAAGTGACTGAAAAGATTACTCACGGTAGCTTTCCCAAGTGAGATACTACCAAAAATGAGAAATATTAAGTGATAAACTAAAAATTACTAGCATGAACGACTAATTTAGTCTCGGGTTAAACTATATGACTAGCTAATAAGTAATACAACTATAAATGACTAATGTGAATGATTAATTTAGTTTAGTAACATAAATATGATTACTTAACAAGGAATACAATAGTATAAATCAATCATTTATGTTAGTCATTTTAATTATGTCAATTCAACAATCTAAACTTACAATTGATAGGGGATTTAAAAGTTGTTATAGGTTGGCTGAAAGGTTATACTTCCTTAAACACTTCCTTACTGCATCAATGGACTATCAGAGTTATAGATATGATTAGAACCTTCAGGGTTATACCCTTTGATCACATTCATAGGGTTTACATTAAAATATTGATAGATTATCCAAAATGGTAATGGGCTTATAGTTGGGTCAAATACATTATGAAGAATACCTAGAAGGAGAAGTGTTTAGTAATTAGTAGAGGACACATTTCCTTTAGTTGAAGACTTAAATTCTTATGCATATCTACATGATTTATTATCACGGCCATATCTCTTGAAATTAGGATGATAGTTTTTTACTTCGATAGAATGTTATTTATCTAGTTTGAACATACATTATGAATATAGCAATACTAGACTCTTATGAAATTATTTTGAATCCTATGGGGATTTTGGTATTTCCGGAACATTAGATGTTGAACATATTATAATATCATGTCATTCAGTTAAAGAAAATTTAGTATATGTTAGATGATGTAAATTATGTCTTTACATTAATATTAATACAAAAATGATGTCTTTTTCTTATTTGAAAGGAAAAATTATGGCATTTCCCACCACCTAAGTTATTAGACATAATTTACGTAGGAATACAGGAAACTACAATAATATTTTCTTAGTTTCTAAATATGGTTTGATTTCATAACAATTATGATCATTATTTGTCTTCTTGGTACCATATGTCAATGTTGGGCTTTCATGATGTGTCTGTGATGGTCGGGATTCCTCATAATAGGCATGTGAACCCCTAGGTGTGCACACAACTTGTTGAATGTAAATATGGGGTTTGAAACTTGGTAGGCACAATGTTGTGTGTGCTGTATGAAAGGTTGTTGAGGTTTCAAGAAATTACCTTGAATCCTACAAGAACATTCTGCCACCCCTCAAACCCTATTTTAAACACTCCATGCTTTCGTATTGATATGAAAAAATAAATTTCATGAAGAATATATATTTATAATTTATACAAAATCATATAGCAGATACATGGAATTATGCTAAGATTATACAAAATATAAAAGTATAATTTTCCTCATAAAAACTTCAAATACATATAACTAGCCTAGATCCATCTTAACACCGCATTTATCAATGCCGAGAGGGATCCAATCTCTTGAGGTGAAACCCTCTTTCTTTTCTGTGCAACACTTCAGAAAAGGTGTGCACCTCAAGACATTTGATCCCTCTAAGCGGTTGATAGATCCAGGGTTAATATGGATCTAGACTTGTTATACAATACTATATAATATCTATTTTTGTATTTATGTGGCTCTTTCTTATTACTCTTTCTATTTCACCCCAAACATTCAAACACTCTCTACATATATATATATATATATATCTCCCCATCCCTATTCTTCTCTGCCTCTCTCTCTCTCACCACCTTTTGCCCCTTATGTATTTCTTCTTCCTTCCCTCTCTCTCTCCCCTTCCAACTCCATCTCTCTCTCCTCCTCTCTCTTTATTCCTCTCTCCCCACCCCTCTATCTCTCCCCCATCTCTCTCTCTCTCTCTATCCAACTCTATCATTATCTCCCTTTCTCTTCCCTTCTCTCTCTCCTCCATCTATGTGTCTCCCTCTTTCCCTCTTCCCCTTCTCTCCTTCTCTCTCTTCTCTCCTCTCCTCTTTCCCTTGGCCTCTCTCCATCTCTCCCTTCTCTCTCTCCCTCTTTCTCTCTCCCATTTCTCTCCCTCTCTCTCTTCACTCCTCTCCTCTATCCCTCAAACTCTCTCCATCTCTCTGTTCTCTCTCTTTCTCTCTCCTAGATTTGTCACTATCTCCCTCCCTCTGCCCCACCAACCATCTCTCCCCTTCACTTTTCTTTTTGTCATTCCTTGGATGTTTAGTTAATATGGACCTATGTTGGTGCTTACTAACGCTATTTATATTATATAAATTTGACATGTTTAAATATAAAAGCATTTTCAGTTTTAATTTTATTAAAACCTTAATTTAATTTCTATGAGAATATTTTTAGTAGTGGTGAGGATAAAGAGTTTAGATATATCTCAAAAGTAATTATAACCTTTTTCCTTTTAGCTTCAATTTAAAAAATGTTATAAAATTCAATTAAAATAAATTATTTTTATTGAGAAATATATTATGGTTTTTGGTCATGTGGTATTAATAAGCCATGATATTGGCCCACAGTATTGTAACAAAACCTATTTAGAAGTTAATAATATCCATGGTAAACTGGGGGTGAATATTCATGGTTAAGAATGTTGTAATATTGTTAAAATATATTTTGATTGTGAAATAAGTTATTATTTTTTGGCATGTGGTATTGATAAGACTTGGTATTATCCTCATTCTATTATAACAAAGGCTATTCACAAGTTCATAATATCAATGGAAAAGTGAGGGTGAATTCCCATGATTAAGAATCTTGTTATATTGTTATAAAAGATTTTGATTTTGAAATAAGTTATGTTTTGGGGGTGTGGTATTGATAAGTTATGTCATTCACCCATGGTATTGTAACAAATCCTATTTACGAGTTAATAATATCCATGGTAAACTGGGGGTGAATATCCATGGTTAAGAATATTTTCATATTGTTTTAAAATATTTTGATTGTGAAATAAGTTATGTTTTTTTTGTATGTGGTATTAATAGGCAATGGTATTGGCCTATGGTATTGAAACAAATCCTAGTTTTTACAGGTGAAATATGTCTGTGCGGGTGAATACCCATGGTTAAGAATCTTATGATATTATTATAAATATTATGGTTGTGAAATAAGTTATGGATTTTGGGCATGTGTTATTGAACAACCATGGTATTGGCCCTTCGTATTGTAAAAAATCCTATTCACAAGTTAATAACAAAATCAAAATATAACAAATTGATTTTTATTATTTTTATTATTGTAAATTTTTATTATTAACTAACCCACCATTTAAATGTTTATAGTCATCCCCGATATCACTTTTAATTTTTTTAACACACCAGAATTGACTCTCCAACCATATCCATCCAATTTGAATATAAAACACATAACAATTTAAATTAGTTTGCCAATAAAAAATGGCATCATCCCAACCATGGGCATCCAATTTGAATATAATCCACATAAAAATTTAAATTAGTTTTCCAGTAAAATATGGCATCATCAAATCGTTATAGGAGAGTGGATCGCATGAAGAAGACATTACTCTGTTTGAAGACAAAGTACTCCAATCTTTGCGCTTTCTGGGAATTGTTTTATCATTACCTTCATCATTCACCAATGGTTATCAAGGATTTTATGGACAATCATGTTGTAGTTAGAAAGCTCTAAGTCACACCTGAAAATAGTTTTTTATTCATATTTTCTAATGCTTTTTCTTTTCAAATGATTTATGGCTAATTTATTCTTTATGGGAACAAAAATATTTTCGCCAGAAAAAAAAACATTTCATTGTGGGTGAATTCATTCTGGGTGTATTGTTTTTTATCATTCACAACAAAATTTAATGTGACTTGCATAATTTGAGACTAGATCTATATAGGTATTTATGATTGACTGTAGATATCATCTAATCTGATGTGAATTTTATTCATGGAAGATGTGTTTTGAGTGTAATACAAGGAATCCCACATGGACATTAGTCACTTATGGGATTTTCATTTGCTTGGATTGTTCTACATCTCATCACAGTCTTGGTGTTCACACCAGATTTGTTAGGTATGCATTTTAATCTTTACTACTCAAATTACAATGTGTATTTCTTTGTTTAGGCACTAAAATTGTTGGGTGCTTGTCCACTTTGTGGTTACTTCTTGTATTTGTGACGACTGTAAGAAAATTAATTAAAATTAAAGTAGGGGTGCTTGTCCACTCTATGGTTCCTTCTTGTATTTATGATGTCTGTAAGAAAATTAATTAAAATTAAAGTAGCATATTTCATCTAGAGGGTTTTGTTGACTTTGTGATGTCTTCTTTACAAAAAGTTTCTTAAATTAAAATTAATATGGAATATCCATTTTTCAATGATTTCTTTAGCATGAGTGCCACTATCTCCTTATAATGTATATTGAATGATAGATTGCAAATTGCTCTATTAAAACTGCACATTAGTGAAGATCGTGTTCTGACAATTTAGCGTAGCGTAATTGTATTTAGCATAGGAGGACCTTCATGACATATCTTTCCCTACAATAAACTACATGAGAGATATGTCTTGGTATTCTCATGAGCTTAAGACAAAGCTTTTAATTTTTGCTATAATTGTAACATATTATCCCTCATTTAGGCACTAACAGTGCTTAGAGGTACTTGTGTGTTTTGTGTTTCCCTATTGTCTTTGTGATATTGTTTTAATTTCAAGCTAACTTAAAATAAAAATTTAAGTGAAATATATTTCCACGCGGATTTTGATATGTATTAATGAGAATATCTCCTTGTAATGTATATTGGATGATACATTGTAAAATTCTATGTTGAAGTGCATATTAGTGAACGTTGGATTTTCATATTTAGCTTAACATTATAGTGATTAGCATTGGACAATCATGATGGACATGTTGATAAAATTAATAGCAATTAATAAACACAACACTACATCATTTAAGAGGGTATACATTTGGAGAACATAATTGGAAATGATGGTTTTGAACATCTCATGGTGTATATCCCTACATGTACACTCATCAAATTCCGCAGTGCTAGATGCATATTCGTAATCTATAATCAAATAGGTCAATGCTTTATTTCATGTAAATGTTTGTGTATAGTAGGAGATTTGTCACATTTGAATCATGATATTTATGTGTTGTAATTTGTTATTTCATTTTCTACTTGGAGACAAAACAATATTGTCTACCAAAAATCAACATGGAAAAATACCCCCTAAGACTAAATTTTGCTGCGAGTGATGTCCTATTTTACAAAAAATGACTGAATTTTACTGGATTGATGGGGGAACCATGAGAAGCTACTTTGGCTGATTCTACCAAGAGCTTGCACATAGGAATTTTACCTAGTTCCATCCCTTTCAAATTTGTGCCATTTGGGTGGGGCAAAGAACATTGAAAAGTGAATCCTAGTGGAGAAATTAATTGTCTAGCGACCTAAAAAATGAACTAATACTTCATTGCCAAGTAGAGAAGATTTATGAATGACACTATGATAGAAATTTGGTGCATGTAGTGGTAGGAAAGACATTGTAGACTAGAGGTGTGAAGGTGCCTACTCAAATGCATGATTTTTTTTGGTAATGTGAATTCATGGATGGGATATTATATTGGTTATAGTCTATGAAGAATAGGGATGCACATGTGATTGGATCATTAAGGCCAATTTATATTCTTTTTGTTGCGTTTTGACATAAATTTAGTTATTTCTCTCGTTTACCTTTAGTTTTCTTGAACCATTCCTAAACTATTTTAGGACTATTGTCTCTAAAATCCCTTTGAGTAAATTGTTTGTCTCATGGTTGGGATAGAGCGAACATGGCTTAAGATATCAGAAAATTATCCTACTAAAAACATTCTTAATTGATTTTTATGTATTTAGTTTATTTTATGCTCTTTATTACCCTAGTTTCTACGATATTAGCCTTGTAATGAAACCATTAGAGAATATCTTCCCTTTGTAACTTTTTGACTAAATATATTGACATTTTGCATTGCATCAAGAGGTGCATTCTATAATCTACATCTCTGGTATGCCAAAAACGATAAATATATAAATTTTATGTACTATCAATAAAATATAGACCAGTGTAGATTCGTATTAACTGTGTATTTATCATGTGTTGAGATATAAGCTGAAAACATTTTTAGAGTGAGAAAAATTAAGGAAAGGTTCAAGCTTCAAAGGATTTAGTCTGTCTTAGTGCATGACAGATCTAGGGATAAGATAGATCTATGCAGGGTGATTTGAATTATGATACAAATAAATATCACTTTTTGATATATTCATCTCCATCTCTCTTAACCATGTTTGACATTTTTCTTATTTCCTATTTTGGTTGTCTTGCTAGATTATGACCACATTTCTGCTTGTTTATTGCAATATATTGTTCATGTTTCCTCCAAACAATATCATATTAATCACCTTAGGCCTAGAGCATATGAATTTATAGGAGAATGAATTCATGTAAATATTTTAGTTATCTATTATAACTACAGATGGGAGCATACACAATGGAATAAAAGAAGAAAAATGAAAATATAACGAATAAAGGGGATGTGTTGAATTTTGAAAAATATCACCAGTATGTATCTCCACCAAGGAGAATTACTAATCCAAATTCACACCTTGTTACATAATAAAAATAAGGGTTAAGAACATTCATCATGGTTACCTGCAAAGAAAAAAATTTAAACTAGTGGGTCCAATTTTGGACCATTTACCAGTCATAGCTTCATTCTCTTAAGGCCTTCCGAAAGATCTCTAGGCAATAAGAAACTGCTCCTACAAGCTATAGCATTGATCCAGAGACATTTATAATCGTTAATGCCCTTCATATTTTTGGGTATGTGTTATATTATTTGTACCACTAGCCTCATGCACAGGGCATATATGTTAGGGGCAATGAGACCATACACAATTGAGATGCAACCAAAAATATTATATGTCAAAATGCCAAAATATGATGGTAAGTATAACTAATCACTCTCAGAAATGGTAAAATATGATGGTAAGTATAACTCATCACTCTCAAAAAAGTTAATCGCCCTTGCCACACACAAAGATAAATTTATCCACAAAAAGGAATAAGTTCATGTAGTAGAACTTGAAATGTCCACCATATTGGTTTTTGATAACTTTAATGATGTCAGTTTAGCGTAGTTGATTGATTTTATTCTAAAAATAAAGATATATGGGCTGGCATCATATAATTAGCCAATTTTTTGCATGATGAACATTTTCTTTTCAGACCTATTATTTTCTTATCTAAAACTCCACTAAGGAAAATTCAAATGATGCACATGCAAGAAAACAGAAATCGAGAAAATGAAAGTTGACAACTCAGCTAATGTAGCAATGAATTCCTCCAATACATGTTGTGATTGTTCATGGGAAAAAAAGTGTGGAATATGAGAATGCAACATATACTATTTCTAAAGCAACCTTGCGATATGCATGCAAGTTAGCTTTCACGACCAATAAAGATATGGGAAAGAAAGCTGAAAATGAAAACTTGTATGTATCTAGTTGGCTTCACTTAGAATAATCAATCAACTATATTGCAATTAGGATTTTTTTTGTTCTACTTGTAGTTTTATATCCACTATATTGTTTTATAATATTGGCCATCTCTATTAAGATTCTTTTTCTATCTGAAATATGCAAGTTTTCCTTTTAACATGAAGTCTTCTAAGAAATATTGTACACAATTTTTTACTTGCTTGAATTATCTATAAAATGGTCAAACTATATTTTTTTAGTACAAGAATCATTTTATCAAAGTCAATGAAATTCATAGCTTCATTTAGCAAGCGCTTTGGGAAGCTTAAGAAACCTAAGATATCGAATGTGAATTTCATTATAAGGATTGTAGAAAAATTCATCGATAGAGAAAATAATTTGGAACATGAGTTCTCTAAGTAGTATTTCTCTTGGAATAAGACCACTAGTTGCAGTGGATTGTCAATATAATTCATAGTTGTTTATAAAGCTTAAAAAATGCTTATCTTTGTTTATTGATTATTAATTGATGGATTTCTTATTTCTACTTGTTTCTCTTTCTTGAATTTTTTGTGCTAACTAGTTCGAACTAATTGAGGACCAAACATTGGTGGTATTGTTGTAATATGTTAAATTGTTTTTTGTATTGAATCAAGTATTTGTTGTAAAAGATCAAACGATGTGTTGTATATTGGAAGTTACAAGTATTGTAGATATTGGAAGACTATTGGTGCTTTGCATGTAAATCTCCAAAACATATCAAAACTATTCTTATTTTGTCTTTTCAATATAATGATCATTGGTGTTTTGAGCTTGAGTGGTTGAGGATGGACATAGGTGTTCCCTCAAATTGGAAGTTTGGCGTTTTAATTCTTTGTGGATTTTCCATTCAAGAATCATATAACAATTGGAATCTCAAAGTTACATTCCAAAATAATCCTATTTGGGGGATTAATAGTGGTGATTACTACATATTTTTTATGTTGGAAATTTTCTCTAAATCACAGCTAATATATTGTACCAAAGGTGATCAACACAATGGGAAGAGAAATGTTTTTGCAATTTATCCACTTATATTGTAGTAATCCATAAATATAAGAAAAACGTTAATAATTTGATATAGACTAGTTGGCTTATTCATATGTGATAATGGACCAAAATAGTAGTTCTTATATGAAGAAATGCTCATCAGACTTGGGCATTCTTGACATAATCAGCCTCCAGGCTTGGACTTATTCACTTAGCCTTCTACATTGTCCAATTATATACATGTATACAAGGTCATCCTATTATTGTATCCTTTTTACTTCGTTTCATTTTATTCTAGACTTAGATTTGGCCTTTTCTATGAGTTTTGTTTGCACTCCCACACTATATAAGTAATCTACAACTGGAGATTTTTAGCATGTAACTTAGTTGGCATGATTGTGCCTAGAATTACTTGAAGGTTGAATACTAGTTTTACTAAGGTGTTCTTTTCTATGGTGATGTTTTATTTTCTTTGTTTATACATGTCATCTGGCCACATAATAGCCACTATTTCCCAACTGAAGAGAACGTGTTAGAGTTTCTTTCTTTTATGGGGAAAAATGGCATTGATAATATTGTCGATGTTAAGGTATATATCATATAAAGACTTTATAGTATGTTTATTTTATATTCTAGTATTCATCGTCTTTCATGTCTTATACTCTCCATTGTATCTTCTTTATTTTTCAAAAAAATACTCAATATTAATGGTAAAAAGCAGGAATTGAAGAAAGAGGAGAATAATAACACTCGAATGACAAAATCAAAATTAAAGAGAGAGAGAAAAGAGAACTAGTCTACTAGTACTTGTAGAGACAATATCCCACATAAGACACACACAAAGACTTATGGTCAAGTCATCATAGTTGGTGAATTCACCTGCAATGCCTTGACAACACAATGATAATGTTTTGAAGTGATGAAACAATAATTCATGTGTAAATTGTAGTCCAACCTATATTATGTTGGAAACTCATATTGTAATACTTGACATTTTATATAATATAATTTTCATGGTTGAAATTATTTATAGTTGCAATTGATATTATTTAGTATTATAATTAACATTTTTTAACTTTATGGTTTCATATTAGATGACATGTACATTGTATAGGCATTTTTTAAAAATTTAGTTGCAAAATCATACTATTTATTTATGCTAATTAATAATGAATGCATAAAATCAATCTAAAACTTTTAAATTAATAGTTTATGTTGATTAATGATGATCACAAATAAAATGAATATCCGACTAAATTAGTTTCTTGTAATGGTTGTTAATTAAAGTAAATGAAACAACTATAAACTACTAAATTAGTAATATATATAATGAATATGAAAGTACCAAAAGAAGATAAATGACTATTGCAAATGATAAATTTGTGATTACAAATGATGACTAAATTTTGCATATATACAGCTATTAGTAGATAATTTATAGTATCTTATAACATGACCAAAATTTAGTCCTATTTGTTTGGCCATTAATTTGTTTCAAACGATGACTAAAATTTGCATATATATGACTACTAGTAGCTAATTTACAGTATCTTATAACACGACCAACATTTTAGTCATATTTCTTTAGTGATTAATTGGATTTTTTGGGTGATCATTTAGTAATATATTTGGTCATTAATTGTGGCAATTAATGGCTAAATCAATGACTAAATTTATGACCAAATATACTACTAGATAATAAAATTGAGAGAACCAATTAATGACTAAGATAAAAATGACTAAAATTTGGTCGCGTTATAATATAGTATAAATTAGATGCTATTGGTCACCGATCGAAAAATAGTTATTTATATTCAAATTTTTGTTTTTTATAGTAACTAATTAGCCATTTTGTACTAGTATCACATATGCACGCGAGTTTAGTTAAGAAAAGTAGCGTATTGTTTTTGCATAATGATATTCTAAATACCAGGGGTCCTTACCATGGTAGTGGGCCGTCAAATAACACTGACACTAATGTATTTTTTACCCATGGTATTGAAAAAGGCTAAATGTATATAAGGTGATGAAGATCAAAGTGTGTGTGTGTGTGTAAGTGATGGAAATATTATGAATAGTTAGATCAATATCAAATATGCATTTTATGGGTCTTTGATTCTTTAATTGATCTAAACTAAGTATGCACCTAAGAGCTTGCTGATGGATGAGATATAATAGATCTGAAATAATTATGCACTAATTAATACAATGATGGATTAGGATCATGAGACTTGAAATGACTTTTTCATTGTATGATTTGCTCATGGATTGACTAGATCTAAGTATTAACACATGTTTTTGTCTCTGAATATTATGATCTAAGTCTTTCTGAAGTTTTGAAGAGCTACAAATTTTAGGTCAAAATTTGCAGATCTATACACTGGTTGGTCTCAATTAAAGTGTGTATACACATGGGTTCAGTTCTTCAAAGTAGCATATAAAAAGTAATGTTTTGTGTTCATAAATAATTGATCAACCTGATGAGTGCTATTTTTTCTTTCTTGTCTATTAATGATGTCCTCATGTTGATCTAGGTTAAGCAATAATGTCTGAAGAATAGTTGATTGAATGATAAAGTTGAATTTGGTTATTGATTGATTGAAGAATACTTACTCATTGTGGTTGAAGATGATAGATAGTTCTGTGATTGATGTAGAGTGTTGGAGTAGATATGAGTATTATTCAATGGTCTTTTGAGAAATTGTAGTGGTCAAGTTTTCACTTTTCAATATATTAATATTTGTATGCGGGTTTCTCTATAGAAAAGTGCGTATGCACTTAGGTCTCCTTATGTGAAGTAGCGTGTACATTTTGGAATTTGAATGACCAGCACTGTAGTTGATTATGTGTGTTGATGCAGTATTCTGGGTTCTATTTTTTGTATTGGTTACAATGATCTCACTGTTAGAGTTGATTGGTTGAGTTTTGATTAAGTGTTAGTTAGTGAATGGTTGATTCCATTGGGTAAGAGATTGATGATTGGATTTCAGTGATTGGTTGATACATTTGTGTTAGATATTGCTGACTAGTTTTAGCGATGGGTTGATTTGGATGTGTCATAGATTGATGACTATGTTACAATGATGAGTTACAATTTGATTATTGATATTGAGCTTAAGGGTTCATAATGGGTCCATTTTGAAAATTTGATGAAATGTGGCCTACGAGTTATGATGTGCTGTAGCAGGTGGATCTAGTGTTAAAAATTATGAAATGTAGTCCATGGATGTTGTTGAGGGTTGGAGCCTTCAGTGAGGAAGTTGAAGCTTCCTGCCAGTAGTAACCATGGAAAAATTTTGGGGCTAATATTCACAGGTGGGATAATTTTCCATGATTTTTCCAAAAAAAGATTTGCCAAAATTTTACAATATAAAATTATTTTACCTTAAAAATCGCCAACATTATATAGAGAGCATATATAAAATTATTATAACTTTGAATTATTTTACAAATACATCAATAAACATTTTATAGTTGTCATATTAGGACTAGTGAGATTTGCCAATGCTTTTAAACTTCAAGGTAATCCTCCATCCTTAAAATTTTTGCTGGTAGTAGCTAGTGATCAGATCACAGGGTTGGAGCTCCCTTCCAGTAGGAACTGGAGAATGAGTGAAGGTTGTAGCCTTTTTCATGTGGTTTCCTGCGTACTGGTATAGGTCTGCACCAATAGAAGATTGTAAAAATATTTTCTTTATATTAAAGAGAGGATAGAGACAACAACAACAAATGGTTTTTTCCATCATTGGGTTTCCACCTTAAATCCTAGTGTTAATGTGCATTTATTAGGTGTTATGGTTTATTTTGTTCTTACAGCACATGGTTACTCTTTATTTAATGTTTAATACAATATTGATGCATTGGATGGGGACCAACATATGATGAATTAACTGAATCATTAGTTCATTGGATGTACGCTAGTTGTCTTAACAACAATTGTGCACACACACAAGTTTCTTTCAATAAAGTCACGTATAGAAATCTTAATATGAATGTAAAATTTATTGATTTGAAATATTGATTCACCCCCCCCCCCCCCCCCCCTCTAGTATTTTTCCCAACAATTGTTATCAGAGAAGGTCCTTTGGCAGAAAGCTTGATCGCTTGAAGGAGATCCATCAAGATAGTGGGAAAGAAGAAAAAGAAAAAATCACCTCAAAAGAATAAGATATCTCAAAAAAGCAGTGATAGTTTTAGAGACAATTGACTATTAGGTAGAAGAAAATATTCAAAATCAAAATCACCTTGGAATGAAGATGAACATGCAAAATAATTATCAAGTAATACTTTTTTGTCCTCTCGTCATACCTTTCTATGTTCATGCAATATTGAAGATAATGAATGTGACGGTAAAACAACTAAATTTTCTCTTATCGGTAAAAGTGAAATAAATCTAATAGAGGTAGAAGTTAAAAGGCTCACAGGTAAAATTAGAGATCAACAAGAACTATTTGATAAAAGAGAATGTACCTACAAAGAAGAGATTACCAAGTTAAAAACTCAGTTGAAGCAAGGAAACAAAATAAGGAAGCAGTACAAGGAAAAGGAAGATCAATGTCAAAGGCTACATGATGAAGTAACATCATTAAGAAATCAAGTGAATGAAATGGATACAACAACCAAGGAACTTAAAGAAACAACTAGTTACTGTGAAGGTATTGAAGCTGAGGTCATCTCTCTAAAAGAAGAACTTGAAAAATCAAATAATTAGAACGAAGAAGTACTTCAAGAATTTGAAGAACAAGAAAAGAAGATTCTCAAATTAAAACAAGAAGTGGAATAATGACTAAAATTTGAATAAATCATAAAGAATTAGTATCTAGGAAAGGAAAATCAATATCAGGTTGAGAGAAATATCCTAAAAGGTAAATTAGAAGAAAAGGATAAACTTTTAAGATTTCAAGATAGTACCAAGAGTTTGGATAATATTATTAGTATGCAAAGGTCTCCTACCATCAAATCTCGTCTTGGTTTTCATGAAATTGTTAAACGTGAATCTAGCTCACAAACTGAGGCAAGGAATTCTAATGAAAAATCTGAAATACTCAACAAGGAGATAAGAAGTCAACCTCATACACAACCAAGGAAAGAAAGTCTTCAAATAAGATCATTTGCTCATAAATATCGAAGTGTTAATCGAATGTTTCCTCTGATCAATGATGTTGAATGTTGTATATTTCATAATTCTGACATGTTGTAGCTAGGTGCAGAAGTAGAAAGTTTCAAGCTAATAAATATCTCATAGAAAGATCATTAGCTTCCAGGTACTTTAAGGGATATTATTTTTCTTGCAATATGTTCTGTCACAAAGGCATTGATTGCTATAGAAGGAATATGAAACGTATAAGATGTTATGCATGTAACAAGTTTGGGAATGTGGCAACATAAGGCAAGAACAAGTCTATGGATCGTTGTAGACAAAATGGTAAGAAACCAAATAAGAACATTGAAAAAGATGGATCCACCAAAAAACAAGAAAAGTAAGATCATATAAGGTGTGGTCTTTCTCTTTGCTCATTCAAAGACAAGATCAATTGTACATAGATAGTACCTACTCTCATCACATGATTGGATACAAGAGTAAAATGGAGCCTCCGATGAAGAACCATCATGGTAATGATATTCTCGGAATTGATGAGCAAAATTTCTAGGACCAAGTATATTCAGAACGGACTTAGCGGGAACTGAAAGTATGAAATTTCAGCATTCTACTTGTCATACATGTCTTATGAAGACAAGTCACGTATATACATGATTTCGAAACTTCACAGTTGCGTATATGTTGGTTTGATGAAGAAACAATGGGAAAGACTTGGAAAAAGGGTATGATATGGTTAAGTTAATTATCAATTATCCTTTATGTTTTGATGGATGATGGTTACAGTCTATTGATACTATTTAGAAGTTCTTTTGGCCCTCATATGTTGTTGATGCCATGATATATAATTGGTTTGTCATGACACCTTGATGATTCTTACTGATATATGAAATGATCAGATGTTATAGTGAAAAGTTGGCACAGGTTCAGCGGGATAAGTTTCTATGCTTTTAATAATGCATTATTGGCATTATGTTATCTTTAGAAGTACCCGATACGTAATGATGCTTAATAATGATGATGATTCTTATGTGGCTGAAGTGTTTAATGATGCATCATACTATGTTGCGGTCATGGTTTGCCTATGATGAAATCACAGATGATACTTATATTGCTTGAGCCACATATTTATTTTGATGCTTCTAATCAAATTTATGGATGATTCAGATGATTCTTTGGATGATGCATATAGTACATATGTTATGTTTCTTACATGGTTATCTTCATAAGTTCAAGAAGAAAAAAAAACTTGATTACACAACTTCATTATTTAATGATGATAAATGCACTCATTTCTTTTATTCGTTTTTCATCATGCCTTCAAAGATGCATAAATTTCATATGGTGTGCTTATGGATGAGGATTCCTATAGTTCTTGGTTCTCACATGGTATATTGTTTTATGATTTTTTCACTTGATGGTATCAAGAAAGTTTGACAAATCACTATGAGCTCTTCACATTTATGGGAAGCTAGATACATGATGGATACATTACAGATAAGGATCACATGAATGATTACCTAAATTTCATATTGGTAGATGATGTTGGTATAAAAGATATTCTTGTATGAAGAAAACTGGCCAAGAGAATGGTGTTATTATAGGTTTCATGAAGACATGGTTTACCTAGTCACAAAATGATGATGATAAGAAATGATGAATACTTCTTCCTATGATGATAGGCTTGGTTCTCACATATGTTGATTATCATGGTTGGTGCTTATCAGATGTGGGTTGTTGTGGAAATAACATGCAACTCTTGCTACAGTGATTTTATGATGATGTTGTCTTCATGGATGATGACTATGCTATTTTCGCAAGTATATGATACGATGTGTGTTGGAAATACTCAGAGGGGGGGTGAATCAATATTTCTTCTTCCCACTATTGTTTCACCGGTTAAAACATATATATTCAGAACACAAGATGAACAACAAGAAAAAATGATTTTATTAATATAAATTGTGCAGTAAAATAGATACAATATATAGATGGTTACAATTAGTTGCCAAGCTCCAACTTAGACTTTGGTGAGGCGCCAACCTCCAGAGCACAAACTCTATTTCACCAAGACACCAATCTTGGACTTAGGAGCACCAACTCCTAAGGACTTCAATCCTTCCTACTTCTAAGGCATCAACCCCAAGGACTCCAATCCTACTTACTTCTGAGGCACCAGCCCCAAGGACTCTTGTCCTTCTTTCTTTTGAGGAACCAACCCCAAGGACTCTTAACCTTCTTGATTTTGAGGTGCTAGCCCCAAGCACTCCAATCCTATCAAGGCACTTTTGATAATAATGTTCTACTCTCAAAACTCTTCTCTGTTGAGTTCTGTCTGGTTATAGTTTCTCTGTAGTCCCCAAGTTGCAACATCAATGACAACCAGTCTTCTCTTGAAGGAGTCTTTACAACTCTTCCTACCATTCACGTAGAGTATCCAATAGCTAACCTCTGATCATATCTCCACACTGCTTTAGTGAGTCCACTACAACTACACTAAAACTCTACATAAGAACTTGCTTTCAGTTCAAGCATATGTTCTAGTGTCATGGTGAATGTTTCAGCAAGACTGCTTCTTTGTTGGCAACTTCTACCCTTCGAATTCCTCCTTTCCTGTTGGTCCTTCGGCCCTCCTTTTGTTCTGCTGGACCCTTTTTCTATTCTGTTGTTTTCTCCAACTTTTCAACAGTGTTCAACAGCTGCAACAGCCTTCACTAGCGTTCACCAGCAACTTCATACAACGCTTAACCATCTATGCTGCTTCTGCTACCTCACACTCTGGTTCTTCGCAACACCAACAACCCCCACAGTCCTCTGTTTTTACTATTTTTATACATTCCCATGGCTTCGTCCATCCGTTTCGGCTTACATCGCCTCTTAGACTTCCTCAACACTCGCTGTCATTTCCTCTCTGCTCACTTGCTTCTTCAGCTTCCCATGTATCGGTTTCCTCTGTCTATTCATACTCACAAGACACATTGATTCAATGGCGAGGACCGAGTCATACGCAGAGGACACATATTCAGAAAATTCTAACAACGCTCCTATTTTCTCATGATAGCAAGCATACACAGGGATGACATTATTTAACGGACCTGCCACATCCTATCGCAATCATAATCACCATGATTCAGCCTCTTGAACTATCATGACCATTCCTTAATGTATTTTTGCCTCAGAACCCTGTGTACGGCAAATATCAAATACACAGGGAATCAGAGAAGAAACATGAGCGAAGCGCTAAGGGACGACTTCAATTTTAATTCACCTGAGTCTATAATGTATTGGTTCTACCTTGTAATCACAATCGGTAGTCGCTAATGGCCAATGGCTGATGGACGCGATAAGACATTAAGCCACCTTTCAATGTTGCATCAAGTCCAGTCTTACAATCGCAATTGGCGAGATGAGGCGTCTGGGGGTCTTTTATATATCGACCCCATGATATTGCCGACAGCCAATGGGTTGATCCCCCTGTGGACATGATATAATAATAGGGTGCTATATAATAGCACTATCAAGTCTGTATACATTATCGCAATCGCCACTTTTGGAGGTTCTTCTATAAGTCGAGCCTAAAGCATTGCCAATGGCTGATGGTTGATATCGGATGCGATATTATATTAAATTTTTTATAATAAGTCCATCGGGTCCACAGTTCTATTGCAATTGGTGCTTTCATGTGGCAAGGCTTTACATCTTGCAATATAGTGACGGACACGACATTACAATAGGCGCAATGTAATAGGATCATCGGGTCTGCAATTGTATATCGTAATTGGAGGTTTTAATGTGGCAGGGCCTTTACCACTCCCAATACATAATCATGCTCCATTGTTTATATATATATTGCTCTGTTATTTTAACTTTGTTTATATGCTCCTCCACTTATGCGCCTTACTCTTGGCATATGTGATAGGTCTACTCCTCTGATAGCTCCCGATAGCTATGTCTGCTTCGTCTGTGGCTCCGACAACTGTGTTTGCTGCATCCCATCGCTCTGTTTGCTCCATTGCTTGCTCTATCGCTGTGTCCTTTGCTCTTCCTCTATGCTCCTTTGAGCAGTCTTCCTTTGCATTGTTGCTCTGATAGCTGTTAATGCATATATAGATGGGTTTTGCCTCTGATAGCTCTCGATTATGTAATCTGCTTCCTCTGATGCTCTGTCTACTCCTATGTTCTCCATTTTCTCCTTTGCTTTGGCAGTGTCTTTCAAAGACCTCCTTGCATATATGAATTCCTCTCTTGCTCTGATATCCTGTGATATGCTTTGATCTGCCTCCTTAGGTAACTCTGTTTTGCTTATGGCTTGGCTATCCTGATGTCCTTGCTCCTTTCTCTTCATGAATCTACTATGCTTCCCCTTGGCTTCCTGTCATCCTTTAGTATCCAGAATATTGCCATATTGACATCAATGACAACCTAGGTCAACAATCTCCCCCTTTGTTATTGATCGCAATATTCTTCTTCTCTCCCCCTTTGACATCAATGGAAAAGGAGTGCTATGGGACTTCCCCAATCAAGCTGCTTTTGTTCTTCATGAATGGTAGATCTTCATGGGTCTGTGACTCCCCTATCATAGTGCTCTTCTTATTTTTACTCAAGATAGAAGGATTGATGATTTATAATCAATTAACACATTATTCCCTCTTCATGTCTCAGAACTACTTTATCATTTCTTCAACAATGCTTAAATATGCTCTACTTTAATGCTTTCATTCAGATTGAAAACGACCATACACCAAGTGTCCAAGTCCAAGATTTTATGCTTAAATCCATAGTGTTGTCTCCACGGGTAACATTGAGAGGCCTTCATAGTCTGAATCAAGAGAAAATGCCCCTGAGATTGTCTTTATTGCTACCTTTCTTCAAATCTGAGTTCATTTTTGTCTTCGTGCTTCCACTTAAGTTATTGCCATCTAGAATTAAATCATCATTTCATTTGGACAAAAATGTGAGGGGTTGTGCCTTACTGCTGCTATATTTCTTAACTGATCTGCATCAACTTAAGTTATGCTTGACTGCACAACATTCTCCTTCGTATGAGCCATCTTTTCCTTGTGTTCTTGTACATATCTCTGCAGATTCTGATATCCAATCTCTGTTTATCCTTTAAATTTATTTCGTTGATCTGCATCTTCATGCAATGCTTTAGCTTTGTTATATGCTGTCAGCTTCTGTTAATTCAAACTCCATTCCAGATGTATCTGTTTGTTTGAAGACTGCCTCTATTAGTGTCCATAATTTATCTATTCTCACATTAAATTCCTGAGTTAAGACATAAACTACTGTGATAATAGCACCATTGTTGTTTTCCCTATTTCTTTAACAACAATCCAAAGAATGGTTACAGGATCATATGCTTCAATGGAGTGCTCCTGAGACATGATCTTCATTAAAGAATAATTGTTAATATAGCTCATCAAGGATTTCATCAGGACCCTTTCGCTAATAGCTTCAATAATAATGATTAAGACTTACAGGCTCCCCCTAACTGTATGCATCATCTCTTTTGGGCAGCATCTACCCATCTAATGCTTAGATTGTCAAAATTTATGCCAATGACATATGTTGTTGGCTGAAGAACTCAAGGGACTTTTGGATTGTATTTCCTTCCTTCTCCATACTTGTGTAACTTTCTTCTTTTGCATGGTTCTAGCTTGTGTAAGAGCCCATGTTAATTTGCAATCACGTTCCATATGACCAAGGTTATGACACTTGAAGCATTCTACATTGTCCATGAATAAGAATTCATGATTTCTTCCTGCAAAATTGTTTCTTCGAGGTTGCTGGAGACTATAACATCTATCTCTATGAGATGGTTGGGGACCATAACATCTATCTTTATGATATGCTTTATAGTCTTTTGCCATGTGACCAAGGTTTGAACAAGAATAACAATAAGCAAAAAATGAACTTTGGTACTTGGGAGATGGAGGTTTCCTTGATGTACTTCTGAATTCTTTTTGCCTTGAGCTCCTTTGATGATAATCGTTGCTTCTCACATCTTTGTCATCATCTACATTACTTCTTGGAGCTGGTTTTCTTCTATTGTAGCCTCGATTTTTCTCCTTGTATTTGCTAGAACTGGGAGCATTGCTATTTCTTTTTTGCTTCTTCACTTCTCTTTTGTTTAAAGAATTTTCATTCTTGTTTGAGGGTCCACCTGCATACCCGAGACCTGATTTATCAAATGGACATCTGTGATAGTTGAGCATGTCATCCAAGGCTTGAGAGCTCTTCAAGATTTTTTTCATCCCTTCAACCTTTGTTCTGAGGAAGACAATCTCTTCTTCCAATCTTTCACACTCACTATTCTTCTTTGCAAGTTGTTCCTCAATTTCTTCCTTGCTATGAGTAGCTTCAGCTGCTACTATTTTAAGGGAGATGATAATTGACTTCATTTTGAAGATTTCTTCATTCTTTGCTTGACATCTCTCCATTTCCTTCTCAGCTCCTTGTGCTTGTTTCCTTACTTCTTGTAGTTGAGATTTGAAAGAGGATACCTCTATTTTGTACTGACCAATCTCTTCTTCAAGTTTGTTCAAGATCTTGTGCCTTTTTTCAAGTTGACTTGACAAGGTATCTTCCTGCTTCTCTGCTTTATTCAGTTGATTTGTCATGGATATGACTTCTTCATGATTCTTTCTTTTACTTTGATCAAGTTCCTTCTTAAGCTTGGCAAACGCTTCATCCCTTTCTTGTACTTGAAGCTTGATGAGGTCAACTTTATTTCTTGTTTGATCTTGGTCACCAACTGGAGCTATCTTCTTAAGTGCCTCATTTTCCCTTTTCAAATTGTTAATCTCTTCCATAGCAGTCATAAGTTGAGCGAGGAGTTCTTCTACAAAGTCCTTTTCATTCTCTTCATCTTCTAGGTCTGCTTTAGCCTTGATGTCATCATTCCAATTTTCAGCTTCTATGATGGGCTCAGGATCTCCTTCTTGATTTATGGTCATGGTCAGTGCTCCTTTTGAGTGAAGGTCATGAAGTTTGTCCCATATATCCTTTGCTGATGAATATTTTCCTAGATTGTTCTTTACAGAATCAGGTAGCCAATTCAAGATTGCCTTAATTGCTTTTGCATTGTACTTCTTGGATTGTTGATCCGTCCTACTATCAACAATCACTGATTTATAGATTTCAATGCCTTGATTCTGTAAGAAATTCCTCATTCTTGCTTCCCATATATTAAAGTTCCCATTGAGCATTGGAGCCTCCTCAAATTGATTGTCTTGTATTTTAATAGTAGAGGGAGACACATCCTTAGGAGGATTGTAGACTTTCTTCCTTGACTTCGCCATTTTTGTTCTAAGGTTCAACCTTCAAGATGTTAGGATTTGAATGGAGGTACCCGCTCTGATACCAATTGTTGGAAATACTGAGAGGGGGGGTGAATGAATATTTCTTTTTCCCACTATTGTTTCACCAGTTAAAACATATATATTCAGAACACAAGTTGAACAACAAGAGTAAATTATTTTATTAATATAAATTGTGCAGTAAAATAGATACAATATATAGATGGTTACAGTTAGTTGCCAAGCTCCAACTTGGACTTTGGTGAGGCTCCAACCTCCAGAGCACCAACTCTATTTCACTAAGACACCAATCTTGGACTTAGGAGCACCAACTGCCAACTTCATCCCTTCCTACTTCTAAGGCATCAACCCCAAGGACTCCAATCCTACTTACTTCTGAGGCACTAGCCCCAAGGACTCATGTCCTTCCTGCTTTTGAGGCACCAACCCCAAGGACTCTTAACCTTCTTGATTTTGAGGCGCCGGCCCCAAGGACTCCAATCTTGTCAAGGCACTTTTGATAATAATGTCCTACTCTCAAAACTCTTCTTTGTTGAGTTCTGTTTGGTTATAGTTTCTCTGTAGTCTCCAAGATACAACAT
Organism: Pinus taeda; assembly: GCA_000404065.3. NCBI lineage: Eukaryota > Viridiplantae > Streptophyta > Pinopsida > Pinales > Pinaceae > Pinus > Pinus taeda. Next base: position 187,854 of record APFE031103296.1, on the reverse strand, counting down.
CATTGACAACCAGTCTTCTCTTAAAGGAGTCTTTACAACTCTTCCTACCATTCACACAGAGTCTCCAATAGCTGGCCTCTAATCATATCTCCACGCTGCTTTATTGAGTCCACTACAACTGCACTAAAACTCTGCATAAGAACCTGCTTTTAGTTCAAGCATATGTTCTAATGTCACAGTGAATGCTTTAGCAAGACTGCTTCTCTGCTGGCAACTTCTATGCTTCGAATTCCTCCTATCCTGTTGGTCCTTCGACCCTCTTTTTGTTCTACTGGACCCTCTTTTTGTTTTGTTGTTTTCTCCAACTTCTCAACAGTGTTCAACAGCTGCAGCAGCCTTCACCAGCGCTTACCAACAACTTCATACAACAATTAACCATCTCTGCTGCTTCTACTACCTCACACTCTGGTTCTTCGCAACACCAATAGCCCCCACAGTCCTCTAGTTTTACTGTTTTTATACATTGCCATGCCTTTGTCCATTTGTTTCCGCTTACACTGCCTCTTAGACTTCCTCAATGCTTGTTATCATTTCCTCTATGCTCGCTTTCTTCTTGAGCTTCCCATCTATCGGTTTCCTATGTCTATTCATACTCATAGGACACGTTGATTCAATGGTGAGGATTGAGTCATACGTAGAGGACACATATTCAGAAAACTATAACAACGCTCCTTTTTTCTCATGATATCAGGCATACCTAGGGATGGCATTATTTAACAGACCTGCCATGTCCTATCGCAATCATAATCACCATGATTCAGCCTCTTGAACTATCGGGACCATTCCTTAATGTATTTTTCCTCAGAACCCAGCGTATGGCAAATATCAAATACACAGGGAATGAGAGAAGAAACACGAGTGAAGCGCTTGTTAGATTCTTATACCAATAGGTTTCATTTTTCATGATTGACAGTGGAAGGGATAAATATGTTCATCATTGCATTCTGCAAAGGTTCCATATTTTGTATGCAGACAAGGTAAAAATAAAAATGAAAAGAGGGTATGCCTTAAAAGAATAATCAAAAGGCAAGAAAATCAATTGGTCAGAAAAAATAGTGAAAATGAACCCCAAACCAAAGACCAGGAAAGTGGCCAGTCAAAATGCCACTGCTATCTTATTTTGCAAGTTCACAATGTGAAAAAGTACCACATTTGATGGATGGCCCAACAGTTCAACCTGTACCATGCCATGTTTAAATTTGTTGTTGTAGAATAGAGAATGAATTTTGTCCAAGCAGCTCAAGCTTAGCAGATGAGTAGCTAGTTAGAGAATTTGAGGAGCCCAACTGCTTAATCTGGGCCCTTGGAAGAGATAAGGGTACATTTAGATGGGAGGACAGTCAAAAGAAAAGAGGACAATCAGGGTTTGCTAGTCCAAGTGCACCCAACTCAAAGGATGAAAAAATGTTAGGTTTGTTAGGCTGAGTAGGTAGTTTGAGGTTGCAGAAGCAAGTTTGTGATCATCATTTGGCTTGACAAAGAAGGACTCATCTCATTTATGGCAGTGGCACCATGGAAATTTTTTAGTGGTACAACAGTGGAAGCATGACTAACTTCCCCTTTCATTCCCCCAGAAATCATTCACTAACATCCCCTCAAGTACCCTAGGATCTGCCCAATAGTCCTTTTCAATCTATTGTATGGAAAAAGCTAAGCAGAATTCTGAGTTCAGTCAGTTGGAAGAAACCACATTTCTTGTGTAAAAAGGGTCATTCCATACTTTTTGGTTTCCTTAGCATTTTCCCATTCGTTTCCATTTCATAAAAGTCATATTAACATCTAACACTATTATCTAGCTCCCTAAATCATGTTCCCACCCCTATTCTACAAAAAAACTATATTAAAACCCAAAAAATCTAAATATCCTCTCCAGTTGGAAACTATAGCCAAATAATATGAGTTCGGGAAACATTAGGTCCATTTGGGGCTCTATGTTAACCCATTCGCATTCACTAACCCTTGGAATTTATTTAACACTTGGTTAAATAAATAGCCATGTCAAAACCATACCCTATTACCCTCTACGCATACATTTCATTTCAGGTTTCGTTTAATACTTGGTTAAACGAATAGCCATAGTCTGGCGCCGAACATAAATTAAACCTATAACCTAAGGTCTAAACCCACCGAAACTATGCAAAAATCAATGTTTATCGGACGCGCTTCTCTACTAACGTTTGGTCGCATCTCCCTCCCGTCCACCGTCAGATCGCCTCCCCCAGATCTGACGGTCCTCATCAATATAGGGCGCCCCTCTATAGCAATATGTTAGTACCCGATGGTCAACGGTTTCATCGTCGTACACCGGGACACATGTCACTCTGTGATTGCATCGGGCCACCTCTGACAATTACCACTCCCATACCAAAGGCGGTCCGATGGAAACCACTTACCACCCTCCCATGTTGCCTACGTCACCACATGACATTGCGTCCACGTTGCCTGCCACTGCACTGTACCGTGTCATGTGCCATGTCGTCATACACATCAGCTGCCACATCATCCACCGTACCCACTACACGACAAAAGAGACGTCACGATGACATCATCCAAGAAAAGCGCCAAAAGGTCCAAAATTTGACTAAAAGTCGTGAAAATGAGTATTTTCGTCCATTTTCTATGTCAAGAGCCCACAAACGTCGTGCATGCACCTTATGACCAAAATTGCTACTGAAGCTTCTACAGTCCATCAACCTGCAATTCGGCTACGCAACCCGACTCCATAGGTCGAGCTCTACCTGCTAATTGTCTTCAGCGCCCTATAAACATGTATTTATCCATATTCCATCCTGAAAGCCCTGTTTTTCATAGCTTTGTGTTTAAATTGCTAAAAGAACCTGTAAATTGCCTCCAAAGGTGCTCCAACCTGTCGCTCACTGAACTACATACACCATTTAAGCTGTTAATTCACAACAAACCTGCAATTTGAGCTCGTTCCCTTTGCAAACTAGCCATTACTGTACATTCTGTGTCCATATTCACCTACAAACTCTAGAAAATTTCCCAAGCATTGATTTGAAGTGACCGAGCACCCTATTTTCTCTGTGTTAACCTATTTTTTTTTTAAAGGGAGACCCTCGCTTCCCGTTTTCCTCTGCAAACTTTCGCCCCTCTGGCAAAACTCAATTCCATTTTCTCAGTATCATGTCCACAGAGCCTGCAACTCAACAAATGTATGCAAAAAACCCAGTCTAAGTGCTGTAAATTTGTTGTTCACCATAAACTCTATACAATGAGGTGGTTTTGAACCAAAAATTAGTTTTCATACTTCTCACAATAGCCTCAGATCCTATATTCTGCTTCCTGGTGCTATTTACACCTATATTCCAACCAATACAAGCGGTATAAAACATGGAGACTCTAGTAGCCCTGGACATTGATCCTCGGAATGCTCCACACATGGATTTAGAATGGTTATCTTTAGCAGATAGAGACTTCCAGATCAAAGAGATGATGGGCCTTAATTCTCACCTCAAAACTGTCTACCAATTCAAAAGCAATCACAGAAACAACACTGATATCCTAGGGATTTGGTAATCTAGTATGCCCATCTACTTCCTCCCATCAGTCAATGTGTTGCCTAATTTCATTCATCTATGTCATGCACACTATGACCCTACTCAGAGAGCAATCCTCACTCCAGATGAATCTGTCCTGTTCTATATCACTCCTCAGTCCATCAATGAGATGCTAAATTTTGAGCCACCTCAGCCCCTGGTTCCTCTCAAAATGAAAGTTCTGCTTGACAAGGGTGCAAATCTCTGTAATGCGGAGATATCAAGAGTTGGTCAGTTATTCATGTAGCCACAATGCCAGTATGATCATCCTCCACCATATCATTAGGTCTCATTTAATGAAACAGACAGGCTCTTGGTGGATATGATTTCCTACATTCTAGGATGCAAAACAGGAGAGTTTGTGGATGATACTGTGTTTCAGTTGTTAACCATGTTTACCCCAGGGTAGCCCCTGCTGTCATGTATGACTATGCCACATTCATAGCCAACAAAATACATGAACAATTCATGATGATGGAGAGAGAAAGAGTATTTAAGTACACCTCCTATATTTACCATCTGCTGTTGTACTATCTCCCTGATAGTTTCAAAGTTCCTCTCAAGAAATTAGACTCAAAAGGAGAGAGAAGATATGCCATCTATTGGACCTCAGTTTTCCATGAAGTCCACTATTCTCCCTACACATATTGTGAGTTTGTTGGCCTGTTTATCTACCCAGCCACTTGCTTATTGATGATGACTCCTCCTACTAGACTCACTGCTGAAATGCAAAGAATCTTGCATCTTTCAAAGCGCTACAACATTGGTGATTGGTACTTCTACCAAAACCACACAGTGATCAGAATTTATGGGTGTGAATTGCCCCCTATAAGCTGCCATGATATGTCTCCATGAGACTTTTTGCCTTAGAATATTTCAGGCAGTTTAGTAATGCAGACTTGACTCATTTCCATGGGAAAAACAAGAAGGCACAGCTGAAAATCAGACATCAATTGGGTCCCTTTGTTTTCAACAAAAGGGAAGAAATCTGGAAGGATGCAGATAATATGTTAAGGGAAGATCTCTTGTTGAAACAAAGATTCTACTCGGCACCATATGACCCTGAACACTTCATAAGCCTTAGGCGAATCAAACACAGGCTTTCAGGATAAGTGCACCAACCAATCCCCCACATTGAACAAAACGGGTAGAAGGCACATTAGATGATGAAGAGCTTACTGAAGAAGAAAAATTAGAGAAATATATGAAAGAGGTTGAGAAAAGAATTGACCTGGATTATGTTGCACAGGTCACCTTCAGACAGCCACAACCGATTGGAGCAAATACATCAACTGCTACATCTGCACGGCAGCCAGCTAAAGAGGTCATTCCACCTACAGGGATAGGAAAGGAAATCGAACATTCAGAGTAGCAAAGCACAATGGAAGAGCAGCCATCCACAAATCAGGATAAGGTTCAAGAACAAAGCCCCTCAACACAAACAAAAGCACCTTAAATCCCTGTGCTGCAAACTCCTCACAATGAGGAAAGAGGTAAGAAGAGAGACAAAACAGAGGGCACATCCATAGGGGCATCCATAGACCAGCAAGGGGAAAAGAGACAAAGGCTAAACCCCTATGCCGAGGAAGAGATTACAGAAGAAACCATTGGAAATATCAGGGGTGAGGGAACTTTTGGACAACAGATCCCTCCAGTTTTGGAAACATCGGCTAGCTCTTTTCAGTAGGAAGAAGACAGACAACCAGGTGGGGAGGTTTCATCGTCCAAACAGCAGACCCAAAAGGGCTCAGATATCAAAAATTCATTCACTGAGATTAAAGCTAGAAATGAACCAGTAAGGTTTCAGCTTTACAATCAATTGATGAGAATGGCCCCAACAAATCAACAAAGGCTGATGGAAGCCTATGATATGGAAGTAGGGAAGATGACCCTTAGTCACTTTAGACCAAAAGTACAGTAGCCACAGTTAGCTGCAGACTATATCAGAACCAATCTGGAAGTTCTTTCCAAGGATATCCATCCAATAGACCAGATTGAGTTGCACAAGCAGACGGGAGAAATGGTGTACTCCACCCTGGCAGATAAGGCTTTGAAGGCCCATAGACTGCAAAATTCTTTATATAACAATTCTGCCCAACTAGAGTTGGAGAAAGCCTCCTCACTTGCCAAAGATAATAGAATTAAATCATTGGAGGAGATTATAATAGAGTTGGGACATGATCCCAAGGATACCAAAGGAGCACAAGCCTTGATAAAGAAAAAAGAGGAGGATATTGTAGCTCTAAGAAAACAATTGAAGCTACCACCTACTTTACATCCTCAAACTACGGAGGTGGCATAGCAGATAGAGAAGGAGGATGTGGTCACCTTACTAATGAGGATGAACCAAATAATATTAGATACAAAGAAAGCATTAGAAGAGGCTCTACAAGGAAGACAGCTAGAGTTGGCCTCCCAGCCGCCCCAAACAGCTCCAATAGTCTTGGCCCCTCCTCCAGCAGCTACTACAACAACACCTTCCCTTGATCCGACAGCAGCAGCAGGTGCCTCAACTTCTACAGCAGCTACAACAAGTGCATTGCAAGAGGCCAATTTAAGCATGGAAGGAATCATGAAAGAGATCAAAGCCTTGGAATTACAACTGACAGAAATGAAGGAAACCAAGCAGAAACTATCTAAAATTTAGGCTAGTTATGACAAGTCAAAGATGACTTTTGTGGAGAAAACCAGGGAAGTAAAGGCCCTAGAGAACAAAATAAAGGCCTTGGAGAAGGACCTCATTCTCCATAGAACCCTGGCAGAAATAAAAACAATTTTGTGGAATAAGATTGCATAGTCTATTGTTGATCAATGGACAAAAATACAAACTATTTTTGATCGAATAGAATTCATAGGTATAGCTTACTATGAAACCCATAAGGCTAGAGCATTATTGGCAGATAAGCCTGAGGAATCCAATCAATTGATTCACTTTTTGAATACATGTACTGGTAAGCAGCTAGCAGCATTGAACATCCAGAACAGGACAGAAACTATTGTAAGAGTCAAGAAGGTGCTGACCATGAGAAATTTTGTCCAAACTATAGAAAGAAAATGCCAAGATATGCAGACAGAGGTAAATGCTTTCAGACAAAGACTTTCAAATTTGCAAAGCAAAGGTTTACCCAGCCTGGTCACCAGCACAGGAAGGCTACTAAAACAGGAGCAATATGCAAACAGGCTGAGTACTTATGTGCAAAATCAACTTACAGCATCGTCAAGCAGCACAGAAGAGGTAGTCCCTCCCACAGGGCAAAGTCTATATGATAAGCTGGAAGATTTATTTTACATTCAGCATGAGATAGCACATCTCTTTCCAGTTTAGCCAAATTATTACACATACACTAAAGCTGATGAGATATTGTTCAAATTAAAGAAGCATCAGTTACAGACAGAACAATGGTGGCAAAGCCTGCTTGAAGTCTTGAAGTAATTTTAATTCTCTTCCTGTACATTGTTTGCATAACATACAAATTGTATTATATGACTCGGCTACCAGAAATTCAAAGTGACAGTGGGTAAAATTCGTGCTAAAAACATTTAAAAAGCGCAGACCAGGTGGCAAAGGAAAACACATCAGGGAAGCATTCATCCACCAACTACCAGAGTCAAAGGTCAACAGCACAACAAGACACCTACAACAGCCAATAAAGAGCTTTAAATTCCTCAGTTATTGCTGCGCGTGTTTTCCACAATAGTTATTTATTATGTTAGAGTAGATGGATACATTTAAGTCCAGATATTTCCCAATGGGATATTTTGTAAAACTCCTATATATACTTGTTAAAGAGATGTATTATTGTTGGCTGGTGAATATCATTACGGACTTGCGTTATACATTTCTGAGAACTCTTCAGAAATAAAATTGCTGGAATGCTTTGTTGGTGAACTGACTGAGTATGGAATCGATGGCAAAAGAATATATTACATAATTCTCTTGTTAATGCATGGATCAGTAAGTCTTCTCAACTCTTACATTACTGTATTTATCATTATTTATAATCTAAATATCATGTTCTAAGTTACAGGAAAAAGGAATAACCTAGAATTTACTTCATTGTACTCTGTGTTCAATTCCTATGATTTTTAATGTTTTCTATAGGACTAGCATAGGCAAGATTTCTTGATTACTCTTGTCTCACTGGTTCTTCCAGTTCAAATGTTGTCATGGAATTCTTAAATTCTCCCTAATGATGTGTATACAGTTCCCCTCTAGTAACCAAATGAAAGATTCTTGATTGCCTTTCATTTTCTTAAACTCCATTTCATATTATTTCAACTTCCAAGGGTTGTTCTGTGTTTAATTATATTGCTCTGTAGTTTTATGATTGCCAAAGAAACCATACTTGGAAATTTTTATGCGTAGACTCCATCTACCCAATGGTATGAACTGCTCTCAACTTGCTACCTTTCTTTACTGAATGTCATCTTCCAAACATCAAACAAAATTTGTGTCTTATAACTAGCCTAAAATACAAACACACAAAGCTAAATTACAAAGAGAAAGCCCTCTCTGGTTGCAGGTAGTCTAGGACCTACAGCTAAAAGATTGGTTAGTGGTTACCTCGGCCATATTCCCTTTAGGAGGGAGGGAACAACCTGAGCGATAACATCATTGGCGACTCCACTGGGGATTGAATGACTGTTTGTTACTGCTGTTCATTTTCTAAAAACTATAGATGGAGCCTGAAGTTAGCCATGTAGCCCCTGAAACTGTTTTTGTTGTGCATTCACAAGAGTAAGCAAAAGCTGCTTCAGTCAATCTCCAGTCTGGTTTAGGCTTTAAATAGTTTCCTTAAAGATTTGATCAGTTTTCCTGTTTTAAAGAATGCCCAAAGCCTCCTACTTTCCAACAGAATTTCCTGTAGGATATTGTCTAAAGCTATGATCTCAAACATTCCTAGAAATGTACCAAAAACAAATCTAGAAGATAGCTCCAAAGAAGAAGACTCGTTACACCAGGTCAAACCTTGACCCAGATCCTCCAGCTATTTTTGAAAATCCAAATTTAATCCCTAATACCTTTAGGAAACAAGAAGAACAAGAAATATCTACTGATTCAAACCTTCAAACCATTCAGGAGAACTATATCCCAACTCCTGCTAAAGTTTCTGTCCATCCTCACATTACTACTGCTTCCACTAGTTCTTCATCCACCTCTGAAAGCATCTTTGCCACTTCTTCATCTGCTTCACATTCTGCCACTGTTAGCCCTTCTGTTCTAGTTGTTCCATTACTTCCTGTTGTTCCATTTATCCCTGTAAATATGGCCAACAGATATGCTCCCTTGCAATTGCCTGCAAATCTAGGGGCTATGTCCCAAGATTATCAAAGCAAGATCACTTACTTTGATGGTGCTAGTTCCTATACAGCCCAACATTACACCAAGAAGATGCAGGATTATTTTGAAAACTATGAAATTGATGATGGTAATGTGAGAATGAAAATCTTTGTTCAAAGTCTAACTGGTGATGTAAGGACCTCGTTTAGGTCACTTGCTCCACACTCTATAGCCAATTCTGAGGCCCTATATCAAGCCTTCTTAAACATATGGGAAAATAAGAAAGACCCTTTACACATTCTAACTGAATATGACAATTTAAAAAGGGGCCGACAAGAAACTGTCCAAGACTATTGCGCTAGATTTAACAACGTATACAATGTCATCCCACAAATCCTTAGACCCCCACCTGACTTAGCCTTGATCAAATTCCCTGATGGATTTGATTTAGACATGGCATATCAGCTGAGGGAAAGATCCCCATTGAACCTAGCAGACATGCAGAATATAACAGTTAGTGTAGAGGCAAACTTGATTGCCAAACGAAATCGGGCCAGAACCGAAAGAAGAACAACATTCAAAGAAGAACCTTTAGCTTTTGAGAAAAAGTTAGATGCAATCATCAAAGGTATGGATAGATTAGGAGATAGAGTTGAAACCATTGAAAGAAAGTCATCCTGGGAGGGTCAGACAAGCAACACAGCTAGGAATCCTAATTTTAGAAAGAATCAGAACCCAAATGCTGGAAGGACTGGCCCTGATCAGAATATCAGACCTCCATTTCAAGAGAATTATGCAAAGGCCTCAACCTCAAGTGAACCAGCAGAGGACCCTCACATTAACCTAATGGGTCTAGATAGTGAACAACAAGTTTTTATTACTCAACATGACCAAGGGGCCCAAGAATTCAAACAATTTCAGACCAAATCTAGAGAGTCATTTGATTTTAGAGAAGGCTATGATGTAGCAGTCTATGAGGTTCATAAACAGTATAAATTGAGAAGCAGAACCATAGATGTGCTTGAACCTACCAAGCTGAAAGAAGCTAAACAACCTAAGAAATCCAAGGATAAAGCTGTCCCAACAAAATCCTCTGATAAAAAAAACCCAAAGGAAGTTAATGTGGAAGATGTATCAGATTTACAGCCTTCAATAAACCCTTCATTTACATCCCATTTCCCAATAGAAGATTTGAATAATCCTCTAGGAAATAATTCCAAATCATAAATACCTCATAACAACATAACTAATCAAGAGAAGCTCAATGAAAATTCTGCTGAGAAAGAAAAGCTTGTTGCCCAAAACATAAAAATTCAGATAGAGAAACCTTTTAACTTAGAAGCAGAAATTGGCAAGCTAAAAATAGCCATTCCTCTCTCTAAATTGGCCAACATGAAGTTTACAGATAGCAAATCAAAAGATCACTACAAGTATCAGAAAATAGGGATGCAGTCAATGTTTTGGATGACCAACCAGAACTGATTTTTGGTCCGGAAGTCAATGGCAAATTAGTACATGGAGGTGTCCCTCCATTCTATGTGAGCCTAAAGATTCATGACCAAGTGTTGCACAACGCAATCTTTGATTCAGGAGCTTCCCATAATTTAATGCCCAAATCTGTGATGGAAAAGCTAGATCTAGATATCACAAGGCCCTATAGGGACCTGTTTTCATTTGATTCCAGCCAGGTCAGGTGCCTAGGCCTAATCAAATATCTTTATGTTTCTTTAGTCCAATATCCAGCCAAAAAAATCTTGATGGATGTGGTGGTTGCTGATATACAACCTAAGTATGGTATGCTTTTGTCCAGGTCTTGGGGTGCCAAACTCCAAGGATCTTTGCAGCTAGACATGTCTTATGCCACAATTTCAGTCTTTGGCTAGCGAAAGAGATTATACTGGGAAACATTGATGAAATATGTGGTTATCAGTCAAGAAAAGCCCCAAAACTTCCCCATTTATTCCATCCACTCTGACATGGATTCATTTATCTTGTACAATACTAACATGTGTCCCAAAACTGATGTCAAGCTCCTGAAAATAACACAAACAGAATGTATAAATGAACAATCTAGTGCCCAAAACCAAAAAAATTGTTCACATAATTGATACAACTAAGCAAGATGACATATCATATGAGGTAAAAAAGCCAAACTTGCCCACTGAACAAACTTCCAAAACTATTAAGGCTATTCATAACCAAGAAATTGTATGGTACTTAGAGTTTGATGGGTCAGTGAACAAATTAGGAGTAGGGGCAGGGGTTTGGATACACAACACACAAAATGACCATGCTTAGGGTCATGCATATAGGCTAAATTTCATATGTACAAACAATATGGCCGAATATGAAGCCCTTTTGCTGGGTCTCAAGCTGATTAGGAGTCTAGGAGCAACTAAGATTTCGATACTAGGGGATTCAGATTTGATTATACAACAAATGAAGGGAAATTTTGTCACAAATGACCTCAGACTTAGGTCTTATAGAGGAGCAACAACTGAATTACTTAACAACTTCTTAGAGTTTCAGCTCACTAAAATTCCTAGAAGTCATAACTTACATGCACACAGTTTGGCAACTTTTGCCAGCACTTGCAAACTTCCTTTTGAGCCCAATCACCACTTCATTGCTGAGATCAAACACAGACCTATTGTCCCGGATAATGTAAAAAATTGGCAAGTATTTGAGAATGACAGACAAATAAATAATTTTTTGACCATGAAAGAAGAATTCTCAAGTATAAACATAGACACAAGCACTATGGATGATCAACAACAAATTGATAAAGTTGAGCTAGATATATCAGCTGAAACAACGAATTTGATTTTGAACCCAACAACTTTTAAACACACAAAACTGCAAGAACTCAAACAAATGAACCTGAATGAAGTGATTAAGGAGGAATCCGAAGTAATTGAGCTGAAGGACAACGTCCTACCTATAGGCCTAACTCCTTTAGAAGATATTTTTGACTCAAATGACATCCCTAGAAAGCCAAAAATGCAACCACTAAATGTAGAAATTGAGAACTGTAACATTGGGACCACAGAAAATCCCAAAATGATAAAACTTTCCAAAACAATACCTCCTGACAAAAAACTGAAATACATTGACTTGTTTAAAGAGTTCCAAGATGTTTTTGCATGGGGCTATGAGGACCTCAAATCCTATGAAACTTCTCTTATCCAACATACAATACCCTTGAAAGAAAACCAGAAACCCTTTAAGAAAAAGTTGAGAAGGGTGAACCCTCTCCTTCTTCCCCTGATTTAAAAAAAAGCTAAACGAATGTACCAAGATAGAATAATTGCACCTATTAGGTTTTCTGAATGGATTTCAAATCTAGTACCCACTAGAAAGAAAATTGGAGAGGTAAGACTTTGTGTTGACCTGAGAAATTTGAATAACGTCTCTCTCAAAGACCATTACCCCTTACCAAAGATGGATCACATTTTGCAAAGGGTAGTGGGAGCTTCTAGGATCTCATTGCTAGATGGCTTCTTAGGATTTAATTAGATTTTAGTTCACCCAGATGATCAAGACAAAACAACCTTTACAACACCCTGGGGAACCTTCAAATATGTCAAGATGCCTTTTGGACTAAAAAATGCAGGAGCCACATTTCAGAGAGCAATGGACATAGCTTTTTGTAAGGAGATCCATGACTTTTTAGTCATATATCTTGATGATCTTACTGCTTTCTCAAAATCAGACCAAGAACATTTAAAACATCTCAGACAATTGTTGTTGTCCTATTACAAAAAGATGACTTAGGATGTGAGAAACCCATTGCCTTTTTCAGCAAAGCACTTAGAGATGCCCCATTCAAATACCAAATCATGGAGAAGTAGGCATATGCTCTTGTGAAGGCCATAAAGGATTTCAGAATTTATATCTTGTACTCTCACATAATTGCCTATGTTCCAAATGTAGTTGTCAAAGATATTCTTACTCAAGAAGGAATTGAAGGTAAAAGGGGCAAATGGATAGCCAACATTTTAGAATATGACATTGAGATTAAGCCAACAAAACTCATAAAAGGACAAGGGCTAGCCAAATTAATGACTGAAACCAACTTCCAAGCCCTTGACATTAATGAACTGGATAACGAACCGGAGATGGCGACTCCACAGATCAATCAAGCCTTTTTACAATCACCTTGGTACATTGACATATGTTTTGTATTGTTAAACCTGCAAGCTCCTCCAGGGTTATCCAGAACCAAAAAGAGATTCATGAAAATGAAAGCTTCAAAGTTTTGTATCATAGATAATGTTTTATTTTGGAAAAATCATGAATGTATTTTGCTTAATTGTCTAACATTGGATGAAACTGACAAAGTCCTCAAGGAATTTCATGCAGGGGATTGTGGAGGACACTTATATTGGAAATCAACAGCTGATAAAATTCTAAGGCTAGATTTTATTGGCCCTCCTTGTTTGCTGATGTAAAAATATTTGTAATGTCTTGCCATAAATGCCAAATCTTTGAAGGCAAGAGAAAGCTGCTACCCCTGCCCCTCAAACCTATTTCAGCTGAAAGGCCATTTCAACAATGGGGTTTAGACTTTATTGGGAAGATTCACCCTTCATCTTTTGGCCAGCATAGATGGATTTTGACAGCCACAGATTACTTTACCAAGTGGATAGAGGTCATACCTTGTAGGCAAGCCAATGACTTCATCATCATACAATTCCTAGAGACCAATATCCTATCTAGATTTGGCTATCCAGAAAAGATCATTAAAAACAATGCAGCTACCTTTAACTCCAAAAGGATGATCAGTTTTTGTCACAAATACCATATTCTTGTTTTGAGAATGATTTCGGCAAAATCACATAAAAAAGCTTTTGTCGATGTGTTTCGAACCAACCAATGTGGTTCATCGCCAGGACAAGTTGAATATCCAATCCGAGCGATGCATTAAATAGGGACAGCACGCAATTCCAACAGCTAAAACGGTTAACCGAACCTCTAACGGCTAGGTTTGACCAGGCTCTAGAGAGAGGAAACTAAATTAATTATATTTTAATATCCTTATAAAATTAATTTTAAGAATGGTAAAAATATATATTTTTTATATTTCAAGAACCTAATTTAATTACTATTTTATAATTATATTTATTTATCTTTTATATATATTTAATTTTAATTTCTTAATATTATTACTAATATTTAGAATAATTAAATGGAGATGTTTCTATGATTAATAAATTATTTTAACTATATTTACTTTTCTCTTAATATAATAATATTATAAATATTATTAAATAATACAAATCTCATATACCCATTATTATATTAATATACTTATTTAATTCAACTATCCCATAATATTAAAAATATATTTATATTTACCCCATATAATATTACTCTTTACCATTCTATGGTAATTTTTTAGTAAATCTAGAACTATTATATATATTTAATCTATTCATTTATTCCTAAATTATAATAATTTCAAAGTTTACCATTAGATTTAAGAAAAAGGTAAATACTACTACTATCATTATATTATTTATAATATAAGAATAATAATATATTATCTATCCCCACTTTTTAATAAAACTAATATTATCATAATAATAAAAACAATAATGATTATACACCTTCACCCTTATAAATAGTAATAAAGATATTGATAAATCTATTTAATTATCTACTTACTATTTATAAATTAAGAACCTAATTTCATTATTCTGTTATTAAAAATATTTATTTTATTTTTAATTATTATAACAAGAATTCCTTAAAACATTTTAAGATTATAAAAGTTTACCATTCTATTAAGATAGAATAATTTAGTAAATAAAATATATTAAAAGATCAGGAACTATATAACCCTAAGAGCTATAATATTATTTTATTTAAGAATTCATTATTGAATCATTATATCAAGTTTACTAATACTCGCCAAACTATACACTACCATCATATAAGAAAAAATCCTATCGCTAAAAGAAACAACGGCTCATAAGGCTAGCTCAAATCTGAGACCCAAATAATCTTACGGACTATAATATAACAAGCTAACGAAATACAGTAATAAAAGGAAACCCCACCTTCTAGGAAAGGGGCTAAAAGAGACCCTCACATTAAAAGACTAACTGCAAAGGGGAGGAAACCAAAGAGAAGAAGGAGCAAGAAGACTAGGAAGACAGGGTTGGAATCCAACAACCTATTACCCTAGGTCATTCCATATCCTATTACCCTTAAGGTAATGGCCTAGCTGAGTCCTCCAACAAAAGCCTCATCAACATCATCAAAAAGATCCTGGAAGAGAATAAAAGGAATTGGCACAAAAAACTTATCAATGCACTATGGGCAGAGAGACTGACCACCAAAAGATCCATTGGAACAAGTCCATATGAATTGGTGTATGGTCTGGAGGCAAGATTCCCCTCCTCTTTGGGAATCCCTATGATCAAGTTGCTGCAAGAAATGCAAGCAGAACCCAATGATATTCAGAGAAGGATCAATCAAACTATTCACTTGCAGCAAACAATGGAGGAAGTATTCCAAAGAACTCAGATTTTGCAAGACAAACTCAAGAAAATTTTTGAAAAATGGACAAAAGCTGAAGACTTCTTCATAGGAGACAAAGTACTAAAGTGGGACTCTAGGAGGGAAAATAAAGGGAAACATGGGAAATTTGATTTTCTTTGGAAAGGACCACTTGTTATTCAAGCTGTACAAGGTAACAACACCTATTTTTTGAAGAGTTTGGATGGCACAAATACTGAAGAAGGCCTAGTCAATGGGAGAATGCTCAAACACTATTTTGATCCACTTTGATGAACATAACACAACTGTGTATTGTACATAAATATTTGAATTTCCAGCATTTTCATTTACAGCGGTTAGATAGGGAACCAAATGCAGCAGTTTTTAACAAAAAGTCAAGGAATTACACCAAGTTTCGTGTATATTTTGAGTCCACCATAAGAAATTAAGAAAAGGACTTGAGAAGTATGAAGATGATGATAAGTACTCAGAGAAACCAGCAAGAAACATAGTTGTAAATTCACACAGATGAACTTAAAGGGTATTGCATACAGGTTACAAAGATTCAGATCAATGGCCTCCAAGACAAGGAAGTTGCACACCACAACATGAATTCAAAAATAAGGCCATCTGACTTATTGTTCTTGGTTTTTCACCAGGAAAAGCCATCCCCAAGTGGAGCCACTGTTAGATTCCTATACCAATAGGTTTCATTTTTCACGATTGACAGTGGAAGGGCTAAATATGTTCATCATTGCATGCTGCAGAGGTTCCATATTTCGTATACAGACAAGCTAAAATAAAAATGAAAAGAGGGTATGCCTTAAAAGAATAATCAAAAGGCAAGAAAATCAATTGGTCAGAAAAATAGTGAAAATGAACCCCAAACCAAAGATCAGGAAAGTGGCCAGTCAAAATGCCACTGCTATCTTATTTTGCAAGTTCACAATGTGCAAAAGTACTGTTAGTGTAAGTCTTTTCAGCCTTCCTTCATTGATCAAACATGCTCTTACAAAGTGATTTTAAGGTGTCAAGGTCAATTTTGTCATTTCAAAGAGTCTTCAAGCAAAATTTGGTCACTAGGCATTAGGTCTAGGGTTTGCTTTCACTCTTTTCAAAGTTTCCCAAATGTTAGTCTATGTCACTATTCAGTTGAGTCTATCATCATTCATATGGTTTTTATCATCATGTCAAGTTCCATTGGGTCATTTTACAGCTTATTCATGCTTCAGTTGTGCCTTGGTAAGGTCCATTTCCCTCTCCTAGGGTTTTGGAGGTAAATTCTCTTGAATAGTCAAATCATTAGAAAAACTTGTATCCATATGCTCATACACCTTCCCCTATCCTTCATGTACCTTATTAAATACTTCCCATCACTGAAATTCCCCAAATTCCTCATTTTTCCACAAACCCTAGTTTCTTGCTACAACTTGGCAATTTTCTAGGTTGGGCCTATGTTTTGCCCTTTTGGACCCCTTCCCCTCACTCGATCTCTGAGATTCCACTTTCTCCTGCTCCCTAACATCCCTCCCTACTTCCAAAAACGTTCCCAAGAATTTATAAGCCCCTTATCCCCTTCATTTCGCTTCATTTCGACAAAATCCCTTGTTTCACTCATCGGGATAAGTTTTATTCAAATGATGTTCCTGAGCAATAAAATATGAATTTGGGAAAACTGAGAGAGGTTTTTGTCCCCAACAAGCCATGGCAGAGAAACCTCCTTCACGTTTTACACAAGTATAATAGTTTTGGATAAATGTCAAAAATACAATTGCCTCAGGAGAATTGATGCACCTCTGAAGTGACCTTGGGAAAATAAATTTTTCTCTTAGCTTGGTTGGCCAACTAACTTTCTTGATAAGTCAAAGGATAACTAGACAAAAATATCTTTCAATGAGCTATCATAAGCTCAATTTGGAATTGAGGAAGGCATTCAAAAGTTGACTGCAACAACACTCTGCCTTGAGGCAGCCTCATTTGGCACATTTTGACCAGTGTTGGGATATTTGATTTTTGACAAAGCAAATGAACTCCAAATTAAAAAATTCGAGTTGTAATAGAAGGTAGACTCGGAGACCTTTCCATCAAGATAACCTTCACCCAATTTCGACACCAGAAAGGCCTCCAAACGCCTCTTACAAAATGTGTTACGCGTTGGGTCTGTGCGCTACGCATACGGGTGTGTGCTACGCATTGGGCCCCACTGGCCAATGTAAAAAAACAAAGGCGCTACGCATACAGGTGTGTGCTACACACTCAGTCACAACCCCAAAAAAATTTTTTGCTAATGAGACCAGATCTTGCCAAATCGACTCCAAAGCTTGCAAGTAGGTTTTTCATGGCTGCTCATTCAATTTTAAAATGTTTGTAGTGCGTTTAAGGTGGGAAATTTGATGTGTTGGGTGTAGAAAAGTGAAACCCTATGCACATACCAAAATCATTCCTTAGGGTTTTTAAAGACATGTGGGTGGCTTGGTGAAGATTTTCCCATTCTCCGTTGGTGAAATACAGTCCCATACTCATTCGTAAAGTTTTAGCCAACATTGCAAAGGGTGCACATTACACTTTTTGCTCATTTGTCAAATTCCCTTGTGGTCAAAGCAGTGACTATTTTATGCCAATCTACTTAAACAGAGCTATTACCATTGTGGCTTGTTTCCTATGATGCTTTGGTACACATGTATCATGTTTAGGATTTTAGCATACATTTAACTTTTGATTTCACTACAGCTATATCAACATACATATTGCAGACATCTTGTTTTCAAAGCCATGTCAGACACAAATTCAGTTTATAAGCAGGAGGTAGAGGCTAACCGAGAGTTTTGGCTTGAGAGGGTCAACATCCACTTGGAGAGGTTGTTGGTGAAGGCAAACAGAGACAAGGACATGATTCATCATATGAAAACTCATTATTGGGCTCGCATGCATGTTTGCAAAGCAAAAATGAAGATCCTAAAGAGGCGTTTGAGCAAAGCGCTAAAACAACGGAAAAAGCCTGATCCACTCCAAATTTTGGCCGAGGCCTCATTGGCGGGGCACAACACATGATAGAGGGTCTTCACTTTGAATTTGAGAAAATTCAGAGAAAATTTTGTCATTTTGAAATTTTTAGCTTGCAAAACAGGTTTTTTGGCTCAACGCGTAGTGCGCAGCGCGCAACCCATAAGATTGGGAGGTCCAAATCACAAATGGCTTGTAGTTTTGGATTTTTCATGATGAATTATACATTCTCACCTATTGCCAAAGCATTTCATCAAGTTCTGGGTGACCAAGGGCTCAGAAACATCATGAAAATCATCATTCTGCCACCTTTTCCAGCAACAGGAAGTACCTCTGGGCGAATACAGTTTTGAGGGGGCAAATGAGCTTTAAATTGAAAAGTTCCACTTGGGATGGAAAGTAGACATCAAGGGATTTCCAATGAGCTATCATGAGATCAATTTGGATGTCGTGAAGTGCCCCAAAAATAGGCTGAAATGTGCACTACGCATAGGGATCAGGGGTGCTACGCATACAGTTTTTGGTCCAGTTTTCATTCTTCAGCTCAGGAAATGAAGCCAGTTTGACCAGTTTTGACTTGTGATGTGATTTTTCATTCCTCTTGATGTAATTAATGAAACCTTATGTTATTTTAGACTCACTTTTACCTATTCTAGATGATTCATTCACAAAATAGCAAAATTTTAAAGAATGAATTGGTTTCCTAGCTTATAGAGGCAAGTTGTTTTGACTACCTAGATTGTAGTGCTTTGTTTAGAATTGGTTGAAACAACTCCTAGAATGATGAGCTCGACCCCTAGAGGCAAGGAAATGGGTATCAATAGCTTGACAGTCTATTGTACATATTTTATCTGCATTTTTAGCAAAGGAAGACTAGGGTTTTGCAGCACTATTTGGGATTCATGTGGCTTTATGTGTTGATGGTGTGATTCTTTCAGTATTTGTAATTTTTTTATGTGTATCGCTTTCCTTCTCTTATCTTCTGAAATTAAACAAATGAAGTGTTAAGGTACAATCCATAATCTGCTATGCTTTGCCTTTAACTTTGTTTGATTTTCCATGTTTTCATCTGTTTATGGAGAATCCTTGAAAGTTTCTTGCTCTCCTTAACCTCTCACTAGTCTGACCTATCCATTCATTCTCTTTAAATGAATCAAAACAATCGCCTATCTTGCCCCAAGTAGACCTCTGCAAAAACTGTGCCTCATCCCCGCACCCAAAATTGCCTTTCCCTCGAATTCAACAAAACTGCAAAAAATCAATTTCAAAGTCCTTGTACTTCATACCTAGCCTAAAATTAGTCATCAATTCAATCATCTTGACCTAATTGATTACCTTTTGCTGAGATTGACTTGGAGAGAGCCCTCTCCTGTCCTCTTGGGGCTAGCTACGAGGCTGAGCGTGGTTTCATGTAGCCTTTATTTTTACCTTATTTCAGCCTAAGGTAGATTTGACCGCTAACAAGTACCACACTTGATGGATGGCCCAATAGTTCAACCTACACCACGCCATGTTTAAATTTTCTGTTGTAGAATAGAGAATGAATTATGTCTAAATAGCTCAAGCTTGGCAGATGAGTAGCTAGGTAGAGAATTTAAGGAGCCCAACTGCTTAATCTGGGCCCTTGGAAGAGATAAGGGTACATTTAGATAGGAGGACAGTCAAAAGAAAAGAGGACAATCAGGGTTTTCTAGTCCAAGTGCACCCAACTCAAAGGATGAAAAAATGTTAGGTTTGTTAGGCTGAGTAGGTAGTTTGAGGTTGCAGAAGCAAGTTTGTTATCATCATTTGGCTTGACAAAGAAGGACTCATCTCATTTATGGCAGTGGCACCATGGAAATTGTTTAGTGGTACAATAGTGGAAGCATGACTAACTTCCCCTTTCATTCCCCTAGAAATCATTCACTAACATCCCCTCCAGGACCTTGGGATCTGCCCAATAGTCCTTTTCACGCTATTGTATGGAAAAAGCTAAGCAGAATTCTGAGTTCAGTCAGTTGGAAGAAACCACATTTCTTGTGTAAAAAGGGTCGTTCCATACTTTTCGTTTCCTTAGCATTTTCCCCTTCATTTCCATTTCATACAAGTCATATTAACATCTAACCCTATTATCTAGCTCCCTAAATCATGTTCCCACCCCTATTCTACAAAAAAACTATATTAAAACCCAAAAAATCTAAGTATCCCCTCCAATTGGCAACTATAGCCAAACAATATAAGTTCGGGAAACATTAGGTCCATTTGCGCCTCTATGTTAACCCATCTGCATTCACTAACCCTTGAAATTTATTTAACACCTGGTTAAATAAATAGCCATGTCAAAACCATACACTATTACCCTCCGCGTATACATTTCATTTCGGGTTTCGTTTAATACTTGGTTAAACAAACAACCATAGTCTGGCACTGAACATAAATTAAACCTATAACCTAAGGTCTAAACCCACCAAAACTATGCAAAAATCAATGTTTATCGCACGTGCTTCTCTGCTAACATTCGATTGCATCTCCCTCTTGTCCACCGTCGGATCACCTCCCCCAAATCCGACGGTCCTCATCAATAGCGGGCGCCCCTCTGTACTGGTACGTTAGTACCCGATGGTCGACGGTTTCACCGTTGTACACCGGGACACTTGTCACTTTGTGATTGCATCGGGCCGCCTCTGACAATTACCGCTCCCGTACCAAAGGCAGTTCGATGGAAACCGCTTACCGCCCTCCCCTGTTGCCTACGTCACCGCATGACGTTGCATCTACATCGCCCGCCACTGCAATGTACTTGCGCCATGTCACCCACTGACATCATCACCTCGCCACCATGTCATGTGCTACGACATCACACACGTCAGCTGCCACATCATCCTTCGTACCCACTACACGACAAAAGGGACGTCATGATGACATCATCCGAGAAAAGCGCCAAAAGCGCCGAAAGGTCCAAAATTTGATTAAAAGTTGTGAAAGCGACTATTTTCATCCATTTTCTATGTTAAGAGCCCACAAACGTCATGCATGCACCTTACAACCAAAATTATCACCAAAGCTTCTACAGTCCATCAACCTGCAATTCGGCTCCACAGCTCGACTCCATAACTCGAGCTCTACCTGCTAATTTTCTTCGGCGCTCTGTAAATAGGTATTCATCCATATTCCAGCCTGAAAGCCCTGTTTTTCATAGCTTTGTGTTTAAATTACTAAAAGAACTTGTAAATTGCCTCCAAAGGCGCTCCAACCTGTCGCTCACTGACCCGCATACACCATTTAATCTATTAATTCACAACAAACCTGCAATTTGAGCTCGTTCCCTCTGTAAACTGGCCATTACTGTACATTCTGCATCCATATTCACCTACAAACTCTAGAAGATTGCCCAAGAATTGATTTGAAGTGACCGAGCACCCTATTTTCTCTATGTTAACTTGTTTTTTTTTAAAGGGAAACCCTCGCCTCCCATTTTCCTCTGCAAACTTTCGCCCCTCGGGAAAAATTAAATTCCATTTTCTCAGTATCCTGTCCACAGAGCCTGCAATTCAACAAATTTATGCATAAAACCGAGTCCAAGTGCTGTAAATTTGTTGTTCACCATAAACTCTATACAGTGAGGTGGGTTTGAACTAAAAATCAGTTTTCATACTTCTGACAGTAGCCTTAGATCCTATATTCTGCTTCCTAGTGCTGTTTACACCTATATTCCAATCAATACAAGTAGTATAAAACATGGAGACTCCAGTAGCCCTGAACATTGCTCCTCTGAATGCTCCACACATGGATTTAGAATGGTTACCTTTAGCAGACAGAGACTTCTAGATCAAAGAGATGATGGGCCTTAATTCTCACCTCAAAACTATCTGCCAATTCAGAAGCAATCACAAAAACAACACTGATATCCTAGGGATTTGGCAATCCAGTATGCCCATCTACTTCCTCCCATCAGTCAATGTGTTGCCTGATTTCATTCATCTGTGTCATGCACACTATGACCCTACTCAGAGAGCAATCCTCACTCTAGATGAATCTTTCCTGTTCTCTATCACTCCTCAGTCCATCAATGAGATGCTGAATTTTGAGCCACCTCAGCCCCTGGTTCCTCTCACAATGAAAGTTCTACTTGACAAGGGTGCAAAGCTCTCTAGTGCAGAGATATCAAGAGTTGGTCAGTTATTCATGTAGCCACAATGCCAGTATGATCATCCTCCACCATATCATCAGGTCTCATTTAATGAAACAGGCAGGCTCCTGGTGGATATGATTTCCTCCATTCTAGGATGCAAAACAGGAGAGTTTGTGGATGAGACTGTG
This sequence comes from Pinus taeda, assembly GCA_000404065.3. Lineage (NCBI taxonomy): Eukaryota > Viridiplantae > Streptophyta > Pinopsida > Pinales > Pinaceae > Pinus > Pinus taeda. Next base: position 165,210 of record APFE031103296.1, on the reverse strand, counting down.
TTTCAACTGTTAACCATATTTACCCCAGGCTAGCCCCCTTCTCTCATGTATGACTATGCCACATTCATAGCCAACAAAATACATGAACAATTCATGATGATGGAGAGAGAAAGAGTATTTAAGTACACCTCCTACATTTACCATCTGCTGCTGTACTATCACCCTGATAGTTTTAAAGTTCCTCTCAAGAAATTAGACTCAAAAGGAGAGAGAAGATCTATCATCTATTGGACCTCAGTTTTCCATGAAGTCCACTATTCTCGCTACACATATTGTGAGTTTGTTGACCTGTTTATCTACCCAGCCACTTGCTTATTGATGATGACTCCTCCTACTAGACTCACTGCTGAAATGCAAAGAATCTTACACCTTTCAAAGGGCTACAACATTGGTGGTTGGTACTTCTACCAAAACCACATAGTGATCAGAATTTATGGGTGTGAGTTACCCCCCTATAAGCTGCCAAGATATGTCCCCATAAGATTTTTTGCCTTGGAAAATTTCAGGCAGTTCAGTAATGCAGACTTAACTCATTTCCATGGGAAAAACAAGAAGGCACAACTGAAAATTAGACATCAATTGGGTCCCTTTGTTTTCAACAAAAGGGAAGAAGCCTCGAAGGATGCAGATAATATGTTAAGGGAAGATCTCTTGTTGAAATGAAGCTTCTACTGGGCACCATATGACCCTGAAAACTTCATAAGCCTTAGGAGAATCAAACACAGGCTTTCAAGATATGTGCACCAGCCAATTCCCCACATTGAACAATATGCTAATCAACTAGAATGGGTGGAAGGCACATTAGATGATGAAGAGCTTACTGAAGAAGAAAAATTAGAGAAAGATATGAAAGAGGTTGAGAAAAGAATTGACCTGGATTATGTTGCACGGGTCACCTTCACACAGAAAGAACCGATTGGAGCAAGCACATCAACTGCTACATCTGCACGACAGCCAGCTAAAGAGGCCATTCCACCTACAGGGAAAGGCAAGGAAATCGAACATTCAGAGCAAGAAAGCACAATGGAAGAGCAACCATCCACAAATCAGGAGAAGGGTCAAGAACAAAGCCCTTCAACACAAACAAAAGCACCTGAAATCCCTGTGCTGCAAACTCCTCACAATGAGGAAAGAGGTAATAAGAGAGACAGAACAGAGGGCACACCCACAAGGGCATCCATAGACCAGCAAGGGGAAAAGAGACAAAGGCTAAACCCCTATGCTGAGGAAGAGATTACAGAAGAAACCATTGGAAATATTAGGGGTGAGGGAACTTTTGGACAACAGATCCCTCCAGTTTTGGAAATATCGGCCAGCTTCTTTTAGAAGCAGCAAGACAGACAACCAGGCGGGGAGGTTTCATCCTCCAAACAGCAAACCCAAAAGGGCTCAGATATCAAAAAGGCATTCACTGAGATTAAAGCTAGAAAAGAACCAGTAAGGTTTCAGCTTTACAATCAATTGATGAGAATGGCCCCAACAAATCAATAAAGGCTGATGGCAGCCTATGATAAGGAAGTAGGGAAGATGACTCTTAGTCACTTTAGACCAACAGTACAACAGCCACAGTTGCCTACAGACTATATCAGAACCAATCTGGAAGTTCTTGCCAAGGATATCCATCTAATAGACCAGATTGAGTTGCATAATCAGACAGGAGGAATGGTGTACTCCACCCTGGCAGATAAGGCTTTGAAGGCCCATAGTCTGCAAAATTCTTTATATAACACTTCTGCCCAACTAGAGTTGGAGAAAGCCTCCTCACTTACCAAAGATAATAGAATTAAGTCATTGGAGGAGATCATAATAGAGTTGCGACATCATCCCAAGGATCCCGAAGGAGCACAAGCCTTGATAAATAAGAAAGAGGAGGATATTGCAGCTCTAAGAAAACAATTGAAGCTGCCACCTACTTTACATCCTCAAACTACAGAGGTGGCACAACAGATAGAGAAGGAGGATGTGATCACCTTACTAATGAGGACGAACCAAAGAATATTAGATACAGAGAAAGCATTAGAAGAGGCTCTACAAGGAAGACAACCAGAGTTGGCCTCCCAGCTACCCCAAACAGCTCCAACAGTCTCAGCCCCTCCTCCAACAGTTACTACAATAGCACCTTCCCTTGATCCGATAGCAGCAGCAGGTGCCTCAACTTCTGATGAAAATGAGATTTTCGGGGTTTCCCAAAATCCCAGTTCCATTTAAAAATCTCAAACCTGGGCCTTTCTATTAATCCCTTCCCTTGACTGGCTCCGCTATCCATAAAATTACACACAGTTCTACCAGTTTTTCAATTGGAATTCAGAACGCACAGTAATTATAAAAATCCACAGGCACAAAATACAATTGCTATAAAGATAGCGCATGCACAACATCTATAAAACACATAAGTATACACAACATACACTAGAACATGATTATATATATTATATAAAACAGTTACAAAATTAAGGCATTTCAGCCTTAAAACGAGCTCTAGCTCGACTACATCTTGACACTCACAAAATTCCTCACAAACAGATATATCTTTCACACCCTATCACATTACAATTATATAAGAATTTTAGGAAGGATCAATCCTATCCTCTCCTAACTTTCTCCACAAAAGCTTCATGCATGCACGATTTAAATCTGCTTTATCCTTTTTAAATCTATTTTCTCCTTTAAATCACACTTTTCTTTTGTTCTAATCCTCTAGCCCACATTTGCTTGCTTTGTTGCTGGTTGCTCCTGCATCAGACTCCCCAGGCACAAAAATTTATGACCTCCTGGTCATATGCTTCTGGTCTTCATAATATCAATTTTATCCATTGCATTCTTTCACTAAACTCTGTGAGTTGCAACTAACCTCTATAGTAACAACCTTCTCTGTTACACGATACCTCACCAAGCCCTCCCGCACTCGGTCTTTTGGCATCCTTCTCTAGGTTGCTGCAAATCTTCTCACCTTCCGCTGCCGCCATCTGCACAATAGAAAGACCATAAACTCTCCATCTTTAACACAACTGTACCTCTTTCGGCATAATCTTTTACTCCTCTGATACCACCTGATGAAAATGAGATTTTCGGGGTTTCCCAAAATCCCAGTTCCATTTAAAAATCTCAAACCTGGGCCTTTCTATTAATCCCTTCCCTTGACTGGCTCCGCTGTCCATAAAATTACACACAGTTCTACCAGTTTTTCAATTGGAATTCAGAACGCACAGTAATTATAAAAATCCACAGGCACAAAATACAATTGCTATAAAGATAGTGCATGCACAGCATCTATAAAACACATAAGTATACACAACATACACTAGAACATGATTATATATATTATATAAAACAGTTACAAAATTAAGGCATTTCAGCCTTAAAATGAGCTCTAGCTTGACTACATCTTGACACTCACAAAATTCCTCACAAACAGATATATCTTTCACACCCTATCACATTACAATTATATAAGAATTTTAGGAAGGATCAATCCTATCCTCTCCTAACTTTCAAAAGCTTCATGCATGCACGCTTTAAATCTGCTTTATCCTTTTTAAATCTATTTTCTCCTTTAAATCACGCTTTTCTTTTGTTTTGATCCTCTGGCCCACGTTTGCTTGCTTTGTTGCTGGTTGCTCTTGCATCAACTTCTACAACAGCTACAGTAAGTGCATTGCAAGAGGTCAGTTTAAGCATGGAAGGAATGATGAAAGAGATCAAAGCCTTGCAATTACAAATGACAGAAATGAAGGAAACCAAGGAGAAACTAGCTAAAATTGAGGCTAGTTATAAGAATTCAAAGATGACTGCTGCGGAGAAAACCGAGGAAGTAAAGGCCCTAGAGAACAAAATAAAGGCCTTGGAGAAGGACCTCACTCTCCATAGAACCTTGGCAAAAATAAAAATAATTTTGTGGAATAAGATTGGACAATCTATTGCTAATCAATGGACAGCAATACAAACTATTTTTGATCAAATAGGATTGATAGGTATAGCTCAGTATGTAACCCATAAGGCCAGAACATTTTTGGCAGATAAGCCTGAGGAAGCCAACCAATTGATTCACTTTTTGAATACTCGTACTGGTGAGTAGCTGGCAACACTGAACATCCAGAACATGCCATAAACTATCGTAAGAGTCAAGAAGGTGTTGACCATGAGAAATTTTGTTCAAACTATAGAAAGAAGATGCCAAGGTATGCATACAGAGGTAAATGCTTTCAGACAGAGACTTTCAAATTTACAAAGCAAAGGTTTACCCAGCCTCGTCACCAGTACAGGAAGGCTACTAAAACAGGAGCAGTATGCAAACAGGCTAAGTACTTATGTGCAAAATCAACTTAGAGCATCGTCAAGCAGCACAGAAGAGGCAGTCCCTCCCACAGGGCAAAGTCTATATGCTAAGCTGGAATATTTATTTTACATTCAGCATGAGATAGCACATCTCTTTCCATTTTGGCCAAATTATTACACATACACTGAAGCTGATGAGATATTGTTCAAATTAAAGAAGCATCAGTTACCAATAGAACAATGGTGACAAAGCCTACTTGAAGTCTTGAAGTAATTTCAATTCTCTTCTTGTACATTGTCTGCATAACATACAAATTGTATTATATGACTCGGCTACCAGAAATTGAAAGTGATACTGGGTAAAATTTGCGCTAAAAATATTTAAAAAGTGTAGACTAGATGGCAAAGGACAACACATCAGGGAAGCATTCATCCACCGACTGCTAGAGTCAAGGGTCAACTGCACAACAAGACACCTATAGCAGCCAGTAAAGAGGTTTAAATTCCTCAGTTATTTTTGCGTGTTTTTTCCACGATAGTTATTGATTATGTCAGAGTAGATGGATACATTTAAGTCAGATATTTCCCTATGGGATATTTTGTAAAACTCCTATATATACTTGTTAAAGAGATGTATTATTGTTGGCTGGTGAATATCATTATGGACTTGCGCTGTACATTTTTGGGAACTCTTCAGAAATAAAATTGTTGGAATTCTTTGCTGGTGAACTGTCTGAGTATGGAATCGATGGAAAAATAATAGATTGTAGAATTCTCTTGTTAATGCATGGATCAGTAAGTCTTCTCAACTATTACGTTACTGTATTTATCATTATTTATCATCTAAATATCATGTTCTAAGTTACAGGAAAAAAGAATAACCCAGAATTTACTTCACTGTACTCTGTGTTCAATTCCTGTGATTTTTAATGTTTTCTACAGGACTAGCATAGGCAAGAATTCTTGATTGCTCTTGCCTCACTGGTTCTTCCACTTCAAATGTTGTCACGGAATTCTTAAATGCTCCCTGATGATGTTTATACATTTCCCCTCTATTAACCAAATGAAAGATTCTTGATTGCCTTTCATTTTCTTAAACTCCATTTCATATTATTTCAGCTTCAAAGGGTTATTCTGTGTTTAATTATATTGCTCTGTAGTTTTCTGATTGCCAAAGAAACCATACTTGGAAATTTGTATGCGTAGACTCCATCTACCCAATGGTATGAAATTCTCTTAACTTGCTACCTTGCTCTACTGAATGTCATCTTCCAAACATCAAACAAAACTTGTGTCTTATAACTAGCCTAAAATACAAACAAACAAAGTTAAATTACAAAGAGAGAACCCTCTCTAGTTGCAGGTAGGCTAGGACCTGCAGCTAAAAGATTGGATAGTGGTTACCTCAGTTGTATTCCCTCTAGGAGGCAGGGAACAACCTGAGTGATAACAGCGCTAAGGGCGGACTTCAATTTTAATTCACCTGAGTCTATAATGTATCGAGTCTGCCTTGTAATCGCAATCGTCAGTCGCCAATGGCTGACAGTCGATGGACGCTGTTATCACAAAACCCAACCCTAATAGGTTGTTGATCAAGTAGACCTTGAGTAACTATTTCAACCCAACTTTTGGCTGAGGCTTAGCCTCCTCAACCTGAGAGGGCTCTCTCACTAGGTTAAAGATTTTGATAATGAATTAGATGGATAACTCTATGAAACAAGTGAAGAAATATGAATGGTTGAACACAATCAGTAAACATCCATTGGGCTTATGGAGTCAATAAATGCTTCAGTATGACAATAATATTAGCTTTACATGGAAGTCAAGGCATCTAGAATTCAACATATGGAGAGTACATCAGTAGCATAAAAGAAAACATAGTCTACAAATGTATGAAGGAAGTTAGAGCATAACTAACGAATTCTAAGTAATCATACATTCATACCATTGTAAGTAATGAGAAGAGGAGAACCATAAGACAATTTGAACATTGAATTCCTTCTGAATCCCAAGAAGCAAAGCTAAATATTGTATTACTTAAAACAGAGTCTTACAGAAAAGCACAATATGAGAGTTCTCTACAAAAAATTCCCTCCCTTGATGCATTGCATTCTCTCCTATATATAGAGCTCCCCTTACATGAATTTATATTCCTCCTCCAACATGAGAGGAATTCTAATTCTTCCTACTATGACACCTATTGACACTTAAAACTAACTATTAAATGTCACTGACTGTTGACTGGCAGTCCTAGTGACCTAATACAACTAGGAGTGTAACTCCTTATTATGATTACAACAACCTTATCTAAACATTAAACAATCCTTTTGACACATATAACTCCATGAATTTGATTTTGATGGTGCTCGTAACCCTCCAGCTGGCCCTTGATGACTGATCCTTTATTGTTCCTGGAAACTAGGAGACTGTTCCTTGCTCTGTTTTGGATGAAAAATAGGTGTTGGGACAAAGCTCGTATCTTCTTATAAAAAATATCTTTTGAAAAAATGAAGGAGGATTTTGTGAAATAGTCTGTGATGAACACAAACCTCTCCTAATTTTTTGAAATACCTTTCCTACTGCCTAGAATATGTCTTTGAAAAGCAGGTGTAAAACAGGAGAAATATGCTTAACACATATTTCATTAAAATTGGAAATCGTTTATTACAAGGACATCACTAGAATTGAACTTTTTGGTTATTTTGGAATTCTAGATCCACTATTTACTTCCAAATTTAATGAAATATGTTTTGCTTGTGAAAAACTGCACCTATAACAGTTTCATAGCGCAGGTTTGGTCATTCATTTCTCCCATATCATAATGGATTTGAAGAAATTGGAATAGGTTTTTGTATTTCAGTATCTTAGGAATGAAAACCTCTTTCACTTTTCAGAGATGAGTTTTCAACTGTTTAGAAACTCTTCTAGAAGTTGACTAGTAAAAACAAGGAGACAAAGTTCCTCCTTTTCGAGTTTCATTCTTATGCTTGTCTTCGAATCCTTCTGTTGACCATGTTGTCTCTTTAATCACATGAAATGCATTGAATGGACCATAGAATCTAATCCTACACTTTCATTAAGACAAATAACTCCTTTAATGCTACTTGAAGCATCATCTAGCTATGAAACAATTTCCACTTTTATAAGATATTGCTTAGAATTAAAAAAAAATGTCCTTCTTCTACTTGTTTTCCCCCTGCTGAATGTTGAAACTTTGTAAATGATCCTTTGCAAAGATTCCCCTTTGAAAATATTTCTCTTTGTCTCTCAAAATTGGTCCACTAATTCATAATATGCACCTACAACAGTTTCGTGGCACGCTACGAAACTACTGTGCAATTAGGCATCACCTACAGCAGTTTCGTAGCGTGCTACGAAACTGCTGTGTAATTTCAAAAACATTGTTTAAGACCAGGATTTAACTTTATTGAGTCTTTATTTTTCCTGAAATGGCTTTTCCATCTGTCATGAAGCTGTTCAAAACTGAATATACAGACACCATTCTTTAAGGTAAGCATCAAAAGATAATTTATCAAAATTTAGGACTTAGCCTTACTTGTTGTGTGATTTCTTTTAGCTAAAGATGTCCTTCACGCTTACTCAACTGAATCTCAACGTCTTCAATTTGCCTCTTCATCACTTTGATGTTGGGTCTGAGCCTATTATTAATGAATTTGATGTATCTTGCCTCCTTAATAGCAGGGATGGTCCAAGTGAAATATTGAGCTTTTCTGCTCATTGCTTGAGGTTTTAAATTTTTCTCATGTTCCCACTCAGCCTTCATTTTGTTGAAGTTGACCTTTTCAGTTGCATGTCTTCTTGTCCTTTTCTCAAGTCTAGCGATTTCACGCTTGGCAAGTTTCAACTTCTCCTTATCCTCCTCAAAGCTCTGTCTATCTTCTTGACTGTTAACTGCCTTGTTTCTATCCTTCTTGTGCATTGGTGATGGTTGTACTGGCTAAGTCCTGTTTCAGCTCTTGTGATATCTTCCTTTCTTTGGACATTTTCTCCTCTGAAATCGCTTTAGATAAATCAACCTGGAAGAAAATGCCTTGCTTAATTGAGGAACTGCCTCGCTTGAATTTGTTGAAGATTTTTGATCTCTGCTCACCATGGGCTTGTTTGCTCAAACCAAGAATTGTATCAAATGTCTATTGCATGAACATGACCAATATCAACATGAATATGTCCAGGATCAATTAACCCTTCCCTTACCCTTTTCTTTGAAATTTTGTTAGTGATAACAATGGCTCCACTTGGGTTAGTGTGCCCTTGTGGTACACCAAGAACTCGTAGGTCCAGTGCTTTATCCTCTTATGATAAACATAAATTTATTTTACAAGCATCCCCTTTAAGCTTCTTAGCCTTCACCTCGGGCTTAAGCTTGAGGATCACTGTAGGAGAAAGAAATCTATATCTACTAAAAAATGCTTAGTCAACCTAGCTTGAGCTTATTTTCACATTCCCACCTACCCTATCAGCTACAATTTCCACTTGAGGTCAGGTAACATGATATTTTGAATAAAGCCAATCAATTGTCTTTTCTGATATTTGAGGCTCTTGAATACATGCAACCTCAAAATAACCATGATAGTGAGATGACCAAATTGACTTATAATGTACCTAATCTTCATATTGCAAATGAAAATGAAATACTGGTATGCAAAGCTTGGACATGTATTCATTTATAGGGTCAAAAAGGACATGGTTATTTTGATGATCATCATAACATTCTGCATCTTCAGACAATTGATTCCCAGCCACACATGATTTCTTTGATATTCTATCCAACTGCTTTTCTGAAAGATTCCCACAAACAATGTAATTTTCTTCCTTATTATGACCATTCATTGATGTAAGCTGCTGCAAGGAATTACAAAAATGAACAACCTTTTCCTCTACTTGAGGGTTATAAAAAACTTCTTCTAGTATTCCTTCTTTGTGTTTGTAATCATTTTCAGCTTCATAATGCTCCGAAGCCTGACAAGCCTGCTGCATCTCTACATCAATCTCAGAGGATGTAATATAACTTTAATAAGTAAGCCGCTGCTGATCTTCATGTTGCATTTCGTGGGATGTTTTCCTTTCTTCTTGATGTTGAAATGTATTGTTAGGAATAGCCTCTAAAATTTCTTCATCCATAAATTCATCATCATCATAACAATCCTCCAAATACTGAATAAGACTTAAAGAATGTTTACAGCAATCTTTGAGTAGCAATAAGGAAGGATGACATTCTTTATACATCTCATAGAATTCATCATGAAAATTAGCAAGCGAATATATTGAACCATTTTCCAAGATTTTATACCAGGACCATGCTTTTCCTTCTAAAGTGGTCATAAAAATCCTCATGAGACAATCTTCAGGGAACTGAACCTTAAGACTGCGTACATGCATATGGAACCTAACTAAATGAACAACATCATTGTCTTCCTTTTCATCTTTGAATATTGGAAGATCATCTAACCAATCAACCTTTGGCATAGGATTTGGAAAACCAGGGATATGAAACCGATTCATAGGAGCATACCTGGTATTCATTCTTGCAGTGGAACTCATCTTGAAAATTCATCAAACTACTGATCTTCTAACAGTTGATTCAACTTCCAATTTTTTATTTGATGTGTGGAGTCACCAAGGTAGTTTTGCAGGCTTGAAAAGATGTCTCAGCTCCTGCTATCTTGAGAAGTTCAGCTTCTTTATTTCGAGAATGAATAGACTTCAGGCTCCTGGCAGACACACCAAAATGTTATCACAAAACCCAAACCTGAGAGGATGCTGACCAGGTAGAGCTTGAGTAACTATTTCAAACCAACTTTTGGCTGAGGCTTAGCCTCCTCAACCTGAGAAGCCTCTCTCACTAGGTTAAATATTTTGATAATGAATTAGATGGCTAACTCTATGAAATGAGTGAAGAAATATGAATGGTTGAACACAATCAGTAAACATCCATTAGGCTTATGGAGTCAATAAATGCTTCTATACGACAATAATATTAACTTTACATGGAAGGCAGGGCATCTACAATTCAACATATGGAGAGTACATCAGTAGCATAAAGGAAAACACAGTCTACAAATGTATGAAGGAAGTTAGAGCACAACTAATGAATTATAAGTAATCATACATTCATACCACTGTAAGTAATGAGAAGAGGAGAACCATAAGAAAAATTGAACATTGAATTCCTTCTGAATCCTGAGAAGCAAAGCTAAATACTATATTACTTAAAATAGAGTCTTACACAAAAGCACAATATGAGAGTTCTCTACAAAAAATTCCCTCCCTTGATGCATTGCATTCTCTCCTATATATAGAGCTCCCCTTACATGACTTTAGATTCCTCCTCCAGCATGAAGGGAGTTCAAATTATTCCTACTGTGACACCTATTGACACTTAAAACTAACTATTAAATGTAACTGACTGTTGACTGGCAGTCCTAGTGACCTAATACAACTAGGAGTGTAACTCCTTATTATGATTACAACAACCTTATATAAACATTAAAAAAATCCTTTTGACACCTATAAATCCATGAATTTGAATTTTATGGTGCTCATAACCCTCCAACTGGCCCTTGATGACTCATCCTTTTACTGTTCCTGGAAACTAGGAGACTGTTCCTTGCTCTATTCTGGCTGAAAAATAGGTGTTGGGACGGAGCTTGTATCTTCTTATAAAAAATGTATTTTCGAAAACTGAAGGAGGTTTTTTTGAACCAATCCGTGCTGAAAGAAAACCTCTCATGGTTTTTTGAAATACCTTTCCTACTGCCCAGAATATGTGTTTGAAAAATAGTTGTAAAACATGAGAAATATGCTTCTGAAAAACTGCACCTACAACAGTTTTGTAGCGAAAGTTTGGTAATTCATTTCGCCCAGATCATAATGGATTTGAAGAAAGTAGAATATATTTTTGTATTTCAGTATCTTAGGAATGAAAACCTCTTTCACTTTTCAGATATGAGTTTTCAACTGCTCATAAACTCTTCTAGAAGTTGACTAGTAAAAACAAGGAGACAAAGTTCCTCGTTTTTAGAGTTTTATTCTTATGCTTGTCTTCGAATCCTTCTGTTGACCATGTTGCCTCTTTAATCACATGAAATCCATTAAATGAACCATAGACTCTGATCCTACACTTGCATTAGGACAAATAACTCTTTTAATGATGCCTGAAGCATCATCTAGCTATGAAACAATTTCCACTTTTATAACATATAGTTTAGAATTCAAAAAAAAATGTCCTTCTTCTACTTGCTTTTCCCTTGATGAATGTTAACACTTTGTAAATTATCCTTTGCAGAGATTCCCCTTTGAAAATATTTCCCTTCTTCTCTCAAATTTGGTCCACTAATTCATAATATGCACCTACAGCAGTTTCGTAGCACGCTACGAAATTGCTATGTAATTTCAAAACACTGTTTAAGAGAAAAAATTAACTTTACTGAGTATTTATTTTTCCTGAAATGGCTTTTCCATCTATCATGAAGTTGTTCAAACTGAATATACAGAAACTATTCATTAAGGTAAGAATCAAAAGGTAATTTATCAAAATTTAGGACTTAGCCTTACTTGCTGTGTGATCTCTTTTAGCTAAGGATGTCCTTCACGCTTACTCAGCTGAATCTCCAAGTCTTCAATTTGCCTCTTCATCACTTTGATGTTGGTTCTGAGCCTATTATTAATCCATCTAATGTATCTTGCCTCCTTAATAGCAGGGATGGTCCAAGTGAAATATTGAGCTTTTAATTTTTTTTTCATTTTCCCACTGAGCCTTCATTTCGTTGAAGTTGACCTTTTCAGTTGCATGTCTTCTTGCCCTTTTCTCAAGTCTGGCAATTTCATGCTTGGCAAGTTTCAACTTCTCCTTATCCTCCTCATAGCTCTGTCTTTCTTCTTGACTGCTAACTGTCTTGTTTCTGTCCTTCTTGTGCATTGGTGATGGTTGTACTGGTGATGATATTTCCTTAGCCCTAGGGCTAAGTCCTATTTTAACTCTTGTGATATCTTCCTTTCTTTGGACATTTTCTCCTTTGAAATCGATTTAGATAAATCAACCTGGAAGAAAATGCCTTGCTTAATTGAGGAACTGCCTCACTTGAATTTGCTGAAGATTTTTGATCTCTGCTCACCATGGGCTTGTTTTCTCAAACTAAGAATTGTATCAAATGTTTATTGCATGAACATGACCAAGATCAACATGAATATGTCCAGGATCAATTAACCCTTCCCTTACCCTTTTCTTTGAAATTTTGTCATTGATAACATACGCGATAAGATATTAAGCCACCTTCCAATGTTGCATCAAGTTCAGTCTTACAATCGCAATGAGTGAGATGAGGCTTCTGGGGGTCTTTTATATATTGACCCCATCACATTACCGATGACCGATGGGCTGATCCTCCTCTGGACACGATATAATAATAGGGTGCTATATAATAGGACCATCGGGTCCGTATACATTATCGCAATTGCCACTTTTGGAGGTTCTTCTACAAGTCGAGCGTAAAGCATTACCGACGGCCAATGGCTGATGCTGGATGTGATATTATATTAAACTATTTATAATAAGTTCATCGGGTCCACAGTTCTATCGCAATTGGTGCTTTCATGTGGTAAGGCTTTACAGCTTGCGATATAGCGAAAAATGTGACATTACAATAGGCACGATATAATAGGATCATCGAGACTGCAATTGTATATCGTAATCGGAGGTTTTAATGTGGCAAGGACTTTACCACTCTTGATATATAATCCTGCTCCATTGTTTATATATATATTGCTCCACTATTTTAACTTTGTTTATATGCTCCTCCACTTATGCGCCTCACTCTTGGCATATGTGATAGCTCTACTCCTTCGATAGTTCCCGATAATGTTATCTGTGGATATATGGCTCCCAATAGCTCCTGATAGCTGTGTCTTCTTCCTCTGTGGCTCCGACAACTGTGTTTGCTGTGTCCCATGGCTCTGTTTTCTCCCCTGTTTGCTCTATCGTTGTTTACTCCGCTCTTCCTCTATGCTCCTTTGATTGGTCTTCCTTTGGATTGTTGCTCTGATAGCTGTTAATGCATATATAGATGGGTTTTGCCTCCGATAGCTCCCGATTACGTAATCTGCTTCCTCTGATGCTCTGTCTACTCCTCTATTCTCCATCCACTCCTCTGGCTTGGCAGTGTCTTTCAAGGACCTCCTTGCATATATGAATCCCTCTCTTGGTTTGATATCCTATGATATGCTTTGATTTGCCTCCTTAGCTAACTCCACTTTGCTTATGGCTTGGCTATCCTAATGGCCTGGCTCCTATCTCTTCATGAATCTGCTCTGATTCCCCTTGGCTTCCTGTCATCCTTTAGTATCCAGAATATTGCCATATTGACATCAATGACAACCTAGGTCAACAATGTGACTGGTTTTATGAAGATATAGGCATTACTGCTTGGAGCTATGGTATATGCATAGTTGATTCATGAAAGGATATGTTTTGATGAACATAGATTAAGGATTTTTATACTAAAGAAAAAGAGCAAGTTGATCTTGATAAGGTCAAGAAGATTTGTTGATAACAAATATATACGAGAATCCATATGTAGTATACTTTGTCACAAGTTGATTATATGAAAGCTACATTGTCTTTTCCTGTTAATTGATGAAGAATGTATATAGGGTTTTTCTTGACGCTTCTAAGAGATGCTTATGGTGGAGATCATATATGGTTATGATAGTTTCTAATAACTATCATGTTATTTTTTTTGGTCTTTGTTATAAATATCATGTATATCATTTGATGGAAAGGTCATGTAAAAACCTATGATGTAATAATTTTCATATTAAGTCATGTATGGACTTTTGAGATCATATCGAATATGTAATCCCATTTGGTTGGGTGGTTTTTCTTAAATGAAATCCCACTTGGTTGGGTGATTGATGTAAGCATGGGTCCTTGGTGAAAGGAAGGTCATATTCAGTTGAGTCACAAAGAGATGCATTTCATTTTACATCCACTAGATATTTGGGCATGTGCTCAGGGGGAGAATGATAAAAAAATTCAACATTTGCTTAGGGGTAGCATTGTTAATATTCATACTCAATAGTTCATATATGGAAGTCTTCATTTAAAATTGGTTAGCCCTTTTCCCTTGATGTCAAAGGGGGAGAGTAGCTTGGTGTTTGCAGAGTATCTTGATGTTTTGAAAAGATTGGTCCTGGGCCTAATGTTATTTACAAGTTGTGGTGACTAAACACCAAAGTGGTTGCCATCAAGTCCAAAGGGGGAGATTTTGGCATTATGATTCATGTGTTGTATTTGATGAAAACTCACTTGTGACAGAAAAAATATATTGTAACTAGATGAATCCACATGTGATTTTAGAGGTGAAAAAATGATGGAACAAAATACCGTAATGATGGGTCACATGTTTACAGATCAAAATTAGAAGTTTGTTAAGGGGAGGTTGTTGGTATTATGTGTTGTCCTTTATGGTAACCTACATGATGCATTGTTATTGATGAAAACCTATTTGACGAATGGAATCATACTTGATAAGTTGTCACTTGATGAATTTGTTCTTGTTAAAGGTATAAATAGGAGGTGTTTATAGATGTGACAAAATGCATGGCAGTTTAGAGGAGTGAGTTCAAAAGAATGATAAATGCGGAAGTTAAAGAACTATATGCGGGTTTTGTTAAGCCAAGTTGTGTATGCAAGAGATTTTAGTGAAGAAAACTAGCGTATGGGTTTTGCGCCATGGTATTCTAAATAACAAGGGTCATTACCATGGTATTGACCCATAGTAATAAGTGCAAAAACATATATTGTTCCTGTAAAGTATTACCACTGACACTAATGAAGTTTTGACCCATGGTATTGAAAAACGCTAAACTATATAAGGTGTTGAAGATCAAAGTGTGTGTGTGTGTGTGTGCAAGTGATGGAAATATTATAAAGAGTTAGATCAAAAGAAAATATGCATGTTATGGGTTTTTGATGCTTTGATTGATCTAAAGTAAGTATGCACCTGAAAGTCTGATGATGGATGAGATCCAATAGATCTGGAATAATTATGCACTAATGAATAAAATCATGGATAAGGATCATGAGACCTGAAATGAGTTTTCATTGTATGATCTGCTCATGGATTGACTAAATCTAAGTAATGACGCATGCTTCTATCTCTAAATATTATGATCTAGGTTTTTCTAAAGTTCTGAAGAGCTGCAAAATTTTAGGTCAAAATTTGCAAATCTATACGCTCGTTAGTCTCGCGAAAAGCATGTATACACACATGTTCTATTCTTCAAAATAATGTATACAAAGTAAGGGTTTCTATTCATAAATGATTGATCAACCTGATCATTGTTGCTATTTCTGTGCTATTTGCCAATGATGTCCTCATGTTGATCTGGATTGAGTGATAGTGTCTGAATTATAACTGATTGAATGATGAAGTCGAATTTGATTATTCATTGATTGAAAAATGCTTACTGATTGTGATTCAATATCAGAGAGAGTTATGTGATTGATTCAGAGTGTTGTAGTAGATTTGAGTACGATTCAATGTTGTTTTAAAAAATTGTAGTGGTCACGTTTTCAGTTTTCAATATATTAACATATGTACGTAGGTTTCTCTACAAAAAAGCACGTATGCATGCAAGTTACCTTAAGTGAAGTAGCATATTCATTTTGGCATTTGAATGATCAGGACTCCAGTTGATTTTGTGTGTTGATGTAGTATTCTAGGTTTAGTTCTATGTATTGGTTACAATTATCTGTTGTTCCAGTTGATTAGTTGAGCTTTGATTAAGTGTGAGTTGATTGGGTTTTCAGTGAAGGATTGGTTCAGTTGGGTGAGAGATTGATTATTTGGTTTCAGTGATTGGTTGATTCACTTGTGTCACAGATTAATGATTGATTTCAGTGATTGGTTGATTCAATTGTGTCAAATATTGATGAGTTTGTTAGAGTGGTGAGTTAGAGTCTAATTATTGATATTGAGCTTAAGCGTTGATAATGGGTCGAGTCTGAAAATTTGATGAAACATGGCCTACAAGCTATTATGTGGTGCAGTAGATGGATCTACTTTGAAAAATTATGAAACATGGTCCATGGATGTTGCTGAGGGTTGGAGACTTCAATGAGGAAGTTGAAGCTTCCTTCCAGTAGTAGCTCGTGATCATATTAGGCAGTTGGAGCTCCCTTCCAATAGGAGTTGGAGAACGAATGAAGGTTGTAGCCTTCTACAGTTGGGTGCCTATGTACTGGTATAAGTCTGCACCAGTACAAGATTGTAAAAATCTTTTCTTTATATTGAAAATAAGACATAGACAACAACATCATTTGGTTTTTTCCCACACTGGGTTTCCACCTTAAATCTTGGTGTTCATGTGTGTTACTTACATGCGATGGTTTAATTCTTTATTACAACACATGGTTACTATTTATCTTATGTTTAATAAATCATTGATGCACTGACTAAAGACCAACATGTGATGAATTAACTGAATCATTAGTTCACTCGATGTACGCTATTTTTCTTAAGAACAAGTACGTACACACACATCTTCCTTCTAGTAAAGTCACATATAGAAATGTGAATATGAAATGAAAAAAGTTATTGATTTGAAAATATTGATTCACCCTCCTAGTATTTTTCCTAAAAACATGCAATTAGAACAAATAGATAATATCTATCTCATCATAAATTGGAAACCATGAGTCATTAACTTCAATTGATGTGTACATAAATCTTAATGTGCATGTAACCATCACTTGGTGATATTCTAAGGCTTTGTTTATCTTTGGTAAGCTCATAGCTACCTCCCCCGCAGTGGATTCTTCTTGAATATGTGCGACTAAATCATCTCCCTTATGATAAGGACAATCTTTAACATATTTGGGTCCTCAGCATTCCCATCACTGTAGTGGGGGTTTTGTTGCTTGGTAAAATTCAGATTTATTATGTTGTTCCATACGCATTGGCTCACCTTGAAATTTATATTTTTTCCGCAATGCCCCATAATGTTTATGTTGTTGATTTGTATATGGACCTTTGGGACTTGCAGATTGTACCCCTTCAATATTTCATGAATGTTTCTTTCTCTTTTTATCGGCCCATTTTTTAGTATTATCTCCTTTCTATTTCATTTGTTGGTAGCATATATGGGCCTTCCAAATAGCCTCATCTATCCTTTTGGGGTTATCAAATTCTATCCACTCCTTCATGTATGTCGACCAACTACTAATGAATCATTGTAGTTTGTCATTGTCATCTCATATGTAAGGAACATACATTAGTAATGATATAAATTTTGTGATAAACTCATCGATAATAAGCTAACCCACTTTAAGGTCATGGAACTCTTTTTCTTTTCCATCATAAAATCATTTTGTTAAATATTTGTCTTTCAAATTTATCCTTGGAAGGTTTCCCACGTTACTTCTTCATCATTAATACTTCATACTATTTTAATCTCTTCCCACCATAAGGTGTCTTTTCCTTGCAACTAGAAGAGTTCCAGTTGAGCCTTCAAGTTGTTATTGTATTCATAAATCTAGAATTATTTATTCATATTGATAAACAACGCTTTAGCAACTTCTTCTACCTCACCATCAAATATAGGGGGTTTAATTTTCTTCAAATCTCCTAGTAGTTCAGTTTTCTATCTCTTAGACACTTTGTGAGCTGACACATTGCCAAATTCTTCCTCGTTATCTTCTTCACCACCATCAAACTTCGAGTTATCATATCTGAGCCTATGTGCCCCAACCTGATTCCTATGATCACGACTTTGGTTGGGAGGTATATCATTATTTCATTTAGACATATTTTTCATGATACTTTCGTATTCCTACATCAACTTTTTGTTAACATCTCTTAGCCTTGCCATCTTATCTTTCAATTACTCGACTCTCTCAAATAATTCGAATTTTCTATTTCGAGATTCTTCTCCTAATTGGACCTACATTTATGGGGTTATAGTGAATGATGTTGATTATACTTCCATTAATGGTGAGATGGAGGTGTACTTCAACCTCCTTTCCTCATAATGGTTCCTCTCTTTACTCATGAAAAAATATTATTATTGTACATATCACCCAATCAAGCCACATTATTGGAAATCATCTTTGATAATACCTATAAAATATCTTAGGAAAATTTTTTGTTTACTATCCAATATCATACATTGACATATTATTAGTAGTATATTTGTTTAATACGATCATATTAAAACATCCATATGATTTATCTTAAAGCATAAAATAAAACTTTATGGTTATGATGAAACAAATTTAGAAGCGTTATTAGTTTTTATAACTAACATAGACTTTTTAACGTGTCATAGCGATTGATGACATCGACGAGAACTTTCTGGAGAGTCCTTTTCATTCAGGCCACTTCACGTCTTAGTTCCTTTCTAGAGATGTGGGAAAAATCTACATTGTAGGTACCTAGCATTTTATCGAATAGTGGAGGTGGATGTGGATGTGGGTGGTTACTGAGTAACTAACCACCCTACCCTAGCATCCCACCAGTAATTGCAACTTTGCTTCCCTAAGCATTTTCTCTCTACAACTCTTGTAAGGAAAAATATGCCACCAGAAACCCTTCGATGGATTTACGAATTCCATGTATCAACTACCCTCATGGCATTCTACATGTTCTCTTTTTACCTTGCCTATTCATGTGTTTCCCCCCCATTTTATGCTACTCATACATTAAAATTGTTTTCATTTAGGTCGGGTGGGATTACCTTACTCCATACAGCTAATTATCGACACTTAAAACTTCAATCCCTTGCTAGGTGAGAAGAATTGTATTTGAAATAGCTAGCCTTTAACATTCAACACATTTTGAGCATTAATTCTTATGCAGACTGTCAGGGGAGAAGATGGTTGGAAATGAAAATTGTTTTCTCAATTAAATATGTAACTTTACTTTCCATGTCCTCGAATTTTCTTAGGCATTTAACTCCTCATGGAACATACTTATGGACTTATGTTTTTCTGTGTGTTTGTAGGTACCACACCCTCCAAATTTCTCTTTGTAACCCTACACTCAACCTTCATCCAAAGTTTTCCAGGTTCCTCCTAAACACGACTTACTTATGTTTGGTTTGTTGGATTAATGTATGTTCTAAACCTTTCTCGCACTGTGAGGGTTTCTAGGCCAGGACCGACATGATGTCTATTCCTTAGTAACTAGGGTTTTATCTTTTCTTTTTTAAAAGTATTTGAAGATGTCGGTCCTATTTTTTTAGTCATGCCCCCTACTAATGAAAACGACAATTTGGGGGTAAGCCCAAAATCTCTTTTCATGTGAAAACTCGATCCTCGGCCTGTGGGTTATGGGCCCACAAGTCCTGACGGAACCGTTTTAAACAATCTTAAACCTTTTTATTTATTTGACGCGGATCTTCATTAACAATTGAGCCATCCCTTTATCTGCATATGAGTGTTGAACCTTATAAAGACCAACATAAAAATATATGTTACCGGATGGGCTCGTGCCGTCCTTGATGCCACGAATGACTCGAACCTCAACTCCATGGTGTTTAGTTCTCTCCCAAGCGAGTTTGCCGCTCTCAACATCTGATTGGTTGTCTCAACACTGGCGCTTCTGATTTATACAAGCTACCATTGATCCGCCCTAACACTTCAATCGATTGGTAAACAAACTGTTCAAACTTCCGGGCTTTAAATACCAGCTTCCACATAGTTCCAAACACCACGGAGGCACGAATTCTTAACCGGATTTCAAACATTGCCATCGAATGGATTTCGAATCTGTGCCTTTGTCATACAGTAAAATCATCCAAATGGAAGTTCGATAACCGTTTCTTCCCTGCGCTGCACGCTGTCTTCAACAAACAGTTACATGTAACAGAGGTCGAAAACCCTTTCAAGCAATGGTTAACATACACAGCGTTAAACAATAATGGACCAACATATTTAACAGCTACACAATAATTCAGATTGCCATCGATATAAAAGACAGATTTTAAGTTCGTTACTAAAGACACACACGCAGGCGTATACAAATAATACTGAACCCAGCTTTATATATTACACAATCTGTTACAAAATTAAGGCATTTCAGAGTTAAAACAAGCTCACGCTCGGCTACATTTTGACACTCACAAAATTCCTCACAGAATAGATATATTTCACACCCTATCACATTAAATTTATATAAGATGCATGAGGAAGGATTGATTAGATCTTCTCCTAGTTTTTCTACAATGAAAGCTCTCCAAAAAGAGTGCATGGCTGTATCCATCTTATCCTTTTTAAATCTGCTTTAACTTATCCCGTTTAAATCCACTTTAAATCTATTTTTCTGCTTTGACTCAGCTTTGATGTCCACTTACACTTTACTCTGCTTTGTTGCTGGTTGCTCCAGCATCACCTCCCTATCATGACTTCCTTCTCCGCCAAGTATGGAATCACAAACTACTAGATGTATAGATTATATCTTGTAAAGAATGCTACTACCAATGGAATGACCTTACCTCTTGAGAAGAATTAGTGTACATGATTGTGTAATTTCCTTAGACTATGTTTAATTAAAGGTGTCATCTTTAGCTATTTACTAATTATTGCATTTCATGCTACGCTGAAATTGGAATGACATTATTGTTTCTTTGTTCTTATTGTTTGAGATGCTCTCCTGAGATATTATAATCATTTCGATATCAAGCAACTGTTTACGATCATTATATGCATTCTAGTTTTGGAATGTTGGTTCAGTTGTTATCTGAAATTTTATACTTATGAGCCCTTGTAATTCCTTGTGAGGAATTCTTTCCTGGTTTCAAATTGTGCTCAAATGATTTAAAAGAGGCTTATTCTATTTATTAGATGTCATGAACATGCTCAATTACTATTACTATTTAAATTGTTCTTATTGAGTCATACCTCCTATTTTTTTCTTAAGAGAATTATTGGTTACCTAATAGGGTTAATCTTGCTTATTTATTTCTTTTAAATAAAGCATGTATCTAGTTAGATTTATATCTCTGTTCTCAAACATCCCTGTATTCATGATGAGATGAATTACTCTTCGACTACTATTTACAATGCCATTGTTACCTTGTTGGGTTTATGAGAGTTTTCCACATGACCCCTTTATATTTCAAACTATAAACCCTAACACCAATTTTGTTTAGTTCATAATACCTAGCCATCTTCCTTCGAGGTATACTATCGCACCAAATTTTTTTATAAAGAAAGTCCACAAATTTTCATCTACAGGTACAAGGGAATATACACAGGCTTTTGATTGAGGTTGACTCAGCTTGGGAACTAACGTGAGACTCAATAAATTCATAATAATTGTAGACTCTATATTTTGAATGATAAGCACGACCATTTCCAATAAGAAGATATTCCTCTTCTAAATTTTCTAACATTAACAATTACCAAACTTACAAGCCTAATTCCTTAAATATATTTAAAAACTATAAAGGAAATAAATTTTCAATACTTATCTAATTCTTCAGTCTCAGACTCGCTCTATAGCAATCATAAAATGTTTGGGTACACAAAGCTTCTCCCAACCAAGACCAGTCTTATACTGCATCTTCCCGTGAGCTTGTTCCACATTGAGTGTAGTGTAGTTGCACGACAGATATCAACTCACATTGTGTACTCCAATGAGCATCTGGTCCCAACCATACTTGGTCGATAGAATTTAACTGAGAACTCAAGTCTCAGATGGAATCCACTGGGGAGCCAACTATGGAATCTTTTTATCACACTTTTCTTCCTTTGAAATCTTTCTTTTGTTTCTTCTCTTATTTTCTCCTTAAGTTCCTCAAAGCTATTAGCCTCTTTTGGAAGGATTAATATTTCGAAGGAATAACTTAGGTAGTTAACGACCTAACCCATAATGGTCCAATTACCCGTGTGTGAACCTCTTTTAACATTGTGTTCCATCGAGATTTTATAATCATTGCATCATCATTATGACATTGATAATTAACAAAATAAAAACAAATATCCACCCCTGTAAAATATTATTTTGGCATTTTTCCAAGCATCATAAAGTAAAAAAGAGTCTTTTAACTCGAGTAAATCAGAATCAAATAACTTTATGAGGGGATATCACAAAGAAATTAAAATGGATATCAATTTGAACAATACATAACTATGTAAATAAAAGAACTCCATTTTTAATATTTATATTATTCTTAACTACTCTTAAATATATATATATATATATATATATATATTATTACCAAAAAAATTGTTTATTTTTAACTTTTAATTAGTTATATTAAACAAGTACAAGCTACATGTGTTGGTTTAATAAGATACTGAAATATTTTATTTAATGTTTTTAAAAACTTTTTATGTTAATAAATTTTCTAGTAAAGATTACATTCACTAAATAAATTAATTTTTTTGTAAAATAACTTTGTTTTTTTTACTTTCAATTACTTTGTCTATCTATATAAAGTTGATTTAAATTTAAGCTCAAAATTAAAGATTATTGATTTATTGTTTTATTGCTACTTTTTAATTTGTGAATGTAAGTGTTACATTACTATTTTTAATGTAAGATTACATGACAATATATCCCTCATAACGGTTCTCTTCTCCGTAGAGAGATGTTGTTACATAATGTTACATTTAAAAATAATAAACTAATACCTACAACAACAAATTAACAAAATAATTATAGGTAAAAATAATTAATTTCGACCATAGATAAAACGCTCTAATTTCCATCTTAATTTTACACGCGCTTAAATAGAAATAAAATAATTGAATCTCAAGAAAAATAATAATTTACTTTTTCATGTTAAATAGTTAGTAATTCCTTCTTTAATATGGAGTTGATAGAACCCTTAATAAAAATAATATAATTCATATTACTCCATAAGTATTTATTTGGCTTAAAACAAAAATATTAAAATATATTAATAGTAAAAATATTTTTAGTACCATAATAAATATTACATCAATAATATATAAATAAAAAAACACCTAATTTTATTTATGTAAACCTATCTAATTTAGGAATTAGATGGACATAGGCTATTTAAATATGGTGGGTTATGTTTTTTTAATATGGTATTGATTATATATAATATAATATAAAATTATAATAGTTATTATTATTAGGAATGCTATTTATCTAGATTGAGAAAATATATGTTATAACCACAATATTTCAATGTATAATATAAAATATATATAATATTTAATAAATTAATAATAATTAGAAATTATAATTTATTATTAGTTACGAAAACATTTTTCATTAAATAAATAGATGTTTATTTTGAATATGATTCATGAATATTACAATATAATATTATAAATCATATTATGATATATAATATTATAATTATAAATTATATTATATAATTGAGAGTTTAACGAAGGCGTGATCGAGTAAGTCGAAATTTGTGGACATCTGGCTTTTGGCCTCCCCTAGTTTATCTCAATGGAATGCTTGTAACATCCTCATTTTATCGGATCCTCTTTCTGATCGAGCACGTATTTGTGGAGAGAAATTTCACGTTCTAATTCTTTAGCATTTGTACCTCTTTGCTCCCTAAGATGACTTGACTTTAAGTTTATTGAAATTTATTTTTAGATGTGTGCAGTACAAACAATATAAATGGATGGTCATGGATTTAGGTTTGCGAGTCAATTACTGGGTTTCATTCTTCTAAGGTAAGAGTGAGATATTTTCTTGTTATTATTGTTGTTCTATTAATTCCTTTGGTTATGGAAATTTGATAGTTCTTTAAAGGGTTTTAAATAATGTCTTGCTTTTGATATTTTTTCTGGGTTTCAATTTCTTTGTGGTTCTCATTCTACAATGGAATGTACACTTGATGTTTCCTCTTACTTATTAATTTACCTTCCCCTTAATTTAATTGTTTCCTTTTACTTATTAATTTACTTTCCCCTTAGTAAGAGTAACATATATGGCCTATGGAGCATGGTAGCAATTAAAGGTATTTTCTATGGAGCAGTTATTCAAGATAAGCATTTTACTAAAATGAAATTTTAACCACTTTCATTTTTTTGGCTTATAGAGTGATGCACCCATGATGACATATCTACAAGGTAAATAAATTGATTTCTCGAATTCCTTTTATGGAATTTGGACAATACATTTCCACATTTTTTAGTTCCCATTTAGGTTCTTATATGTAGTGTTAATTTAGTTAATAAGGGTCTGCACCCTAGAAATCTAGGGGTTTTGAATGTCCCCTGCAATTATCTGAAAATTGTTGTAGCTTTATGGATTTAGTGTAGAGACTAATTATTTAGAGGACTTGTACTCATGCTTATATATTCTTATCCTCATTATTTAACCTTTTTTATGTATATATTTCTTAGTTATTCGAGGGATTTTAATATTCATAGGTGAATGTTTGTTTGAGGTATGGTCCTTCAAATTTACAAAACAATATGTTAGTTCATCTTGGACTTCAGTTTACTTCTCTTTTGTTCTCTTTTCAACACACAAAGTCTTCCTTTTACATTTACACGCTACCCACAATCTCAACTTATGTACTTGAATGGCTATGCCAATTAAATCTGGTGAGTATATGTAGTTTTTGTTAAGGTAACCCAATGCTAGGGTTTTATTAATTTATTTGGTAGATTATATTTCAAACCAGTTAGCCTTTTGCATTATAGTTGTTCTCATAAGTGACACTCTCACTCTAGTTTTTAATGTAATACATTATTATTATGAATTAAATGTTTATCATATTTACAATTTGTGACCTCTTTTGAATATACGAACAATATTTGTATAATTTCTCTTAATATTTTGATGTTCTAGAATTCAAGTTACTATGCTTTATAGTGTCTATTTCTCATTTTCTTAGTAATGGTTTGAGATCCCCATATATATAAATTGTAATGCAAGCTTCAATTATTCTAGAATGTTTAAGCAATTTTTTTCCTTTGTTTTATTTGCATTTAATTGAACACCTCATTAAATACTCTCCACATTATTTTTTATTAATAACTCTCCAAATTAGTTTTTATTAATATTATATTGTTAAATCCCGTTTGGTTTCCCATGCTTTTATAATGGTAGAGTATCTAGTTCTTTTTCTCCTACTCCGTTCAGTTTCCCACCTTTTTCCTCTTTATAGGCTTTCATTTAAGAAAAAGTATGCATCTTCCTACACCTATGTAATTTGTAATCTCTTCTGCTACATTATTACAGTAAATCTATCTTTCATTGTTCATTACTATCATAAGTCTATTGGAGTATAAAGGATATATTCAATAGATTTTTTTTTGGGAGGACATATCTTTTTATTACCTACATCCACACTTAGAATATTACATAGCTTTTTAATTAATTTTTATTTATTACAAAAGCTATGTCTAATATATTTAAGGATAGGAATAACATGGACTCTCACTATTTCTATTCTAAAATGAATTAATTCCATTCAACATACATTCTTTTTATTCATTGATCTTATCTGAAATTCTAGTCTTGTTAAATCAATATTCTATTGCTTATAGTTGTTTACTTCAGCTAAAAATATGTTTCTGACACATGTTGTCATCCACATAATTACGTATATCGTTTTAGCTAAGATTTATTCCATTTACAACACAAAATATATATATATTCAATTTTATGCTAGATAAACTCTTGTCTAAACCTCATCCCTCACCATTTGATGCATGCATTCATTACCTAAATTATTTCTTTTATGTGCATCAACTCATATAACTTATAAAATGAAGTACGGATTAATTTGTATCTAAAAATAGTTCACTCGGCTATAATTTATACTCATTCACAATTGGAATGAATAGGCAATATCCATCTCATGATAAATCTACAACCATGAGCGGTTAATTCCAATTGATGTATACATAAATCATAATATGCATGAAACCACCACTTATACAATTAATTTTATCTATGCAACATCTATATATTGTTATTTGTTCAATAATTTAATCTTTTATGCTTGCATTTGGGATTCTATATAATGGTAACTATAAAATATAGAAATATAGATAATTATATATGAAAAATCTTACTGTAAATATAGAATTATTTTATACATGCTTATATTTGAAAAAATGAGATAGTAATATAGGTAAGTACAACAGATTAAGCATGCATAAGGAAATAATCCTTATTACTCTATAAATCTATAGCAACAAAAGTTCATCCTACCACAAACACTACATAGGTAATACTGAGGAATAGAGCACATTCCACCCAAACATGAACCATCACCAATAGTTCAATCCGAGATAAGACTTTCTTGCTTTAAGGAATCAAAACCCCCCCATTTTCTTCATAAATAATTTTAATTGATAGATTTCTTCCCAATAGATTTTTAGTAGCATCTTGCTTTAAGGTATGCGAGCCTTTTGCCTACATTTTTTAATTTTATTTTTATTCTGAAAAATATTTTTTCTTTTTCTTTCAATCACTTTTTTCTGTCCCATTGTTATATATTCCACCCCACCTAGTAATTCTCTCCAACTAAGTAATTAACATAATATTTATCTCCCAATATGTTAATATTTTTAATTATTCTCTCCTAGGGATTTTTAGGAGACTTCTAGTGAAGGTTCAACATGTGGACTTTTACCACCAAAAAAATTTCATAAGTTGTAAAGAAGTATTCTAAAACTCTTGTGTTATTTCCTGAATATTTCCAAGCAATTTGTTTATAATAATAAAAATATTTCCATATTAACATCGGGTGAAATTTGTGCTTATTAATGAAGTTTAACGGGACGACGACCCTTGGGAGTGATATTATCCATGCCAACTTATGACACTTGAAGGCTCACCTAAGGCAAGTGCAAGTCTGCCTACATAATGTCTTAATTAATCGCTCCTACCGAAACAAGGCAGCTTGTAGTTTAAACACGACGCATTTGCCCTTCAACCCCATTGTTGGCCCCCTTCCTTAAGCAACTTCCCCCTCCAAGCAGGAAACCCGTGCAGTAGAACTGTCACATTGAATGGTTATTGGCTTTTTTGTCGTCTAGACTTTCGAAATGGGTTTCATTTCTCCCATTCCCAGCTCTGCCCTATGAACCCTGCTCAGGCGCCCACTATACATTCTTTGCTTCCCACCCAAGCACCCAATTCTCCTGTGCTTCTTCTTACCCACTTTACCATGGTCCTGCACCACATGAGGAGCCACCATGTTGGTAGAAGAGGTGGTCGTGCTCGCTCGCAGGCAACACATTCAGTTGATTAGCCACTACCCACTACCTCTTTGTCATCATCTCCAGCTAATTCTCCCCCTCCAAACTCATCAAACAAACCCTTTCCATAGAGTGCCTTCCAGTAAACTCACTTCAAATTTCAGAGCCGCCTGAACCGGCCCATTATCACAACTAATATTACCATCATCTTCTCTGAAGAAGAAAATCAGCTTAGTGCTCCATCACGTGGTGCGACAGAGCATTCTTAGGACATTTGCAGAATTGTTGGCAGTCATGGCTCTAAGCAGAACCTGGTAGAAGAAGGCAGAGCAGCAAGGCAACAAGGCATGAAGGCAGAGCAGCAAGACATCACAGACAGCATGAGGAAGGTAACGCTGCAGGAAGCATTCGACAACCAAGTGGCAGCTCTCATGGAGCCACAATTTCGATGGAAATTTATGGAAGCTCAAGCGGCACCTGTTAAGAAATGGATCCTCTAGGTGGCAACGCGGCTGGTGACATGGTGAAGGAAGGAGAAATTTGGTATGGTAACTCTTGCCCCATCATTGAGGAGTCACCGAACTGGGACGTCCCCATGTGATGCCACTTCGACTCCCTCGTACCCTCTCAGAGTTCTATTGTTGAATGGTTAGGTTCTGTTGTTTTTTGTTTTGTGGTTCTGTTTATGTTTTTGTTGTTCATTCATCTATGTTCTATTGCTCACATGCACAACAATTCTGTCAATTGGTGTTGTCTCAACTGCTTCAAATGGTGTTAGTTCAAGTTCTCATTCTGGTTTTGTCATTGTATTCCCGCTCCTTTGCATGGTTTTTACTAAGTATAACTAGCTTTCCGAGATATGGGATAGTTTTGAGGACCATATGGAACTCAAATGCTCTCGCCTGAGGCTTTTGCCTCTTTGCAATTATATTTTTCTTTCCTTTCAATAGAATTAGTTTTTACAGAGAAAAAAAAAACATAATTCTCGTTCTATCTTCCATAGACATTACATCTGATAATATTACGAAAGTCTAAAAATAGCCAGTATCTGAAATGAAAAAAGTAGGGGTGTACATCTTCCCTCTTTGAAGTAAAAACCATCCGCTCGTGTTCCCTAAATTTCATTTTTTTTCTAAAGTTCAAAACGAAATGCATCCTACATTTCTTTGCATGTTTCCATACCTTTCAAGAGGTGATTTACATTTGTATCCCTCAAGTCATTATCAACCTACACCCAAAAAAACTATCCACATGCACCTCACAAAGTTAACAACATCAATATAGCATAACAACTATACAATAGGTCTCTTTTGTATATTTATTCACAACAATGCCAAGTGACACGAATTCCATTTAATAAGAAATTCAGAACATGAGATTGCCAATTTCATTTCATATTATTTACATGAAGGAGAAAATAATTAAGGACTACTTATCTTGTTCCTTTTTTGTGGTCCATTTTAGTGGCATGTCACATGAGGAAAAATCCTATTTTATATTTTTATTTCGATACTATCATATCAAATATTCATCAATGATCCATATATTGGGTGTAGGACAACCTACTATCTGTGGCACTTTTATAGACATTACATTATTGTCAATTCTACTCCAAAGTGGACCTAGTCAATTCCATCCTCATTTTTCTACCACTTGTTTCCATAGTTTTGCATATGCCCACAAAAGTCTGAAGAACAAAAAATAAAGACTTCACAATACCAAAATAGATAAATAAGTGGTATATTGAAATACTCAAGTTTCATGGTCAAAACAACAAAATGTAACTTCAAAAATCTACAACACTCTTTTCCCTTTTTACACGTTATCTGTTATTTTTGTTTAGCTCACCCCCTTAATTTCTTTAGTTTGGCCCACACTTCAAGTTATTAATGAATATTACCTGCATCTTACTCTTGTGTATAGTAACATAATATTCCCCCCTTCATTTCCATGTGCAACGACTATCTTAACACACTTTGATATATCACATATAAATGTGTGTGTGTCTATATACACACACACACATTTATGTGTGATGTGTGAAAATTTATCTGGGAATTGATTAAAACAATTATACTAATATTTTTTGTGTTAGTATAACAATACATCAACTAGCAAAAGTTAAGTTTAAGGATTCCCCCTTCATGGTTATGGATGCACCATTCCACTCTAAAATTTTATTCCTGCTTATTTTTCTAAATCAATTGTATTATTATTATTTTAGGAAATTCAATCAACATTCCTAGTCTATCTACTTTCATTATTCTAATCAACCTTTAATTAACCACCGTTTAATCAACAACATTTTAGTGTCATTTTGGTTCAATAAAATCTAATTTGTGAAATCTATAACAAAAGAAAAACATTGATCTTTAATCCCATACAAAATTGAGATCATTTCGTACTTAGTATTGATGTGAATTGTTGTATTACTCAACAATCCCCATTGTTCTTAGACTTAGAATAAGAAATAATAGGGACCCTTCAAAATTTTAGGAATAAATCCTTTCTTATTTTAATAAAATAGGGAAATTTTTATGTTTATACCCTCTTTTATAAATAAAACAGGAAAAATATTTTAAAAACGTATATTGTGAATAACACCCTTCTTATGCCTAAGAGGCTTTTCATAGCTCTTAGGAAATAATATGCAAATCTAAGAAATCCCTTAAACTATATTTCCATCAAAAAACATCTAAAACATCACCAAAGTTTCTAAAGGTTGTTTTAGAAAATAAATGGAAATATCATAAAAGGATAGTCTCACTAAAAAAATACATGTGAAGCACAATTGGCTTATCGACATTGACATTTCAAAATGAGTGTCTTTAGGGAATCATTGGAAATGGACCACCGATAGAGAACTCCCAATTTTGAACTACCGATAGTGATATTGCATTACGTCAATTACCCGTATCACATTCTGTTAACTAAGAGATGCTGATATTGCGTTCTATCAAGTCGCGACATTCCGATATTAGACATCCTACATCTCTATTCACAAAAAATCAACATAATATCGAAAATTGCATTTTGTAATGTCATGTTAATATCACCTGATAGCGAAACACTAATAAAACAATTTTTGGATATAATGACAAGTGTCAACATCACGTGAAAAAACAACTGGAGGTTTTTAAACACTTTGTAATAATTTGATGTAATGTAGAAGTATTTATCATTAAAAATCACATTGAATTGATAAAACTCTTTGCATTTTACGAGTTCTTCTCGCTCATCTTGGTTTGCTTCTTATAGGTGAATTCTGATAAACAAAAGTTGAAGTAAATGTCAAGGATAATAAAAGTGAAGAGAAAGTCTGTAATTCCACCACAACTAATTTTCCCCCCTAAAGAAGTTCCCAAGATGTCTCCATTATTTATCAATACTACATGCACTCCATAGACAGGGCCCTCCTCCTAGGAGGCCGTATATAAATTGTTCGAGGATTAAAGCCCAAGGGTAATTGAAAATCAGTGTTAGGTCCCTATACTACCAGTGTAACCCATTATTGTTATTAGTACAACCCCCTTATTATATTGTTGTTCCCATGTAGTCCCCATATTGTTATTATTGTGCCCTTACATTATTATTGCTATGCGAGCTCTGATTATAATATGACCCATTAGACTCCTATATATAGAAAGGAGGCCTTGTCATTTGTATCATCCAAGAATTGTTCATTTGTGTAATGTAAAGGAGGTTGCCTCCTTGAAGAGGCTAATTTATAAGGCGTTCATCTATCCATTCTATCTTTCTCTGAGATTGTTTCATAACATTTGGTATGAGAGATTTGGATTCTAGGGTTTTGCTGCTCCAAATATGTCATCGTGGCATTTTCACTATAAATTTTTTTCTGCAACAGTTTAGAAGTGAAAAAAAAACATATTTGAGAGGAGATCGTGTTGAACCTCAGGTCCAAATTTCAAGTATTGTCTCGCTATATTTTCAGAGATATGATATGATGAAGTTATGGTTTTCGCAAGCTCGAGAATTTGAACTAAAACAGGTCATCGTGGGATTTTCACTATAACTCTTTCGCTACAATGTTTCCGTAGCTAAAAAAACAACATATTTGAGAAGGAATCAGTCTGAACCTTGGGTTCAAATTTTAGATCCTGTCTCGCTATATTTTACGAGATATAGTGTGAGGAATTTAGGGTTTTTGCAGACCCCTGAATTACATTCCAAATAGGTCACCTTGGAAAAATCCTCATAACTTTCACTCTAAGCCTCATATTGAATTTTCATGAGAAGTTGAAGAAGGAGGACAAACTCTCATTTTTGGGGTACCATTTTCATAACATAAGGTTGAAATAGTGACCTGCGGCATGTCGTACAAGTTCACTCTACTGAACAAGTCTATACTGAGGACATCTTGGGAGATTGTGCATAACTCTTTCTTGGAGAATCCAATACTAAATGACTAGTGGCATTGGAAAGAGGACATAAAGGGCTACTATAGGCAACGATTTCAGAACTGGAAGAGGCGAAATTACAGAGTTACATTCATTTCGTGACTGAGCTCCTAAAATCAAGAAAAGGTGATATCAGGAAGTTTGTTGGCAAGGATCGAGTAAATTGGATACTACAGATGGAGAAATATTTTGATCTACATGGTGTACCATTGTTACAAAAGGTGTGTATTACATCTAATTATTTAGAACCGAATCAATTTTTATCGTATAAAATGATTTGTTCTTGTAAACCACTTGTCACATGGTCAATTTTCACGAAGGAAATGATAGCACATTATGAGGATACAAAGAGAAACAACTTCTTTAGCCAATTGATAATCTCAAACAAAAGCATTCAATGGCAAAGCACATTGAGGACGTCCAAAAATTGAATATAAGGGTAAATAATATTCTAGAGAAGAAAATTGTTGATGTCTTCATAGGGACTTTAAAGCATAACATTCAACACACGGTTCGTCTTTGAGAACCTGATTCATTGGAGAAGGCGTTTAGGTTGGCAAGAAAAATTGAAAGTGAGATTATGGAAATAAGGAATCGCACCACTCACGACTATAATTATGGAAGTTTTTTTTCTCCTAGCCTTCCACAACCTACAAGTTTTACACCACAACAATTGGAAGAAAAAAGAGTGAAAGGGATTTATTACAATTGTGATAGAAAATACACTAAAGGTCATAAGTGTGTTGAGAAGAAATTATTTTACATAGATTATGAAGAGGAGGAATAAAAGGATCAAGAAACATCAAAAGAAGAGGATATACATGAGGAACCAACCCCAAAGAAGGAAGAAATCAATCCAACCATATCTCGTAAAGCATTGGAAAGAATTACCACTCAAACTCTCAAGATAGAAGGACATATC
Source organism: Pinus taeda (assembly GCA_000404065.3). Classification (NCBI taxonomy): domain Eukaryota; kingdom Viridiplantae; phylum Streptophyta; class Pinopsida; order Pinales; family Pinaceae; genus Pinus; species Pinus taeda. Next base: position 132,419 of record APFE031103296.1, on the reverse strand, counting down.
AATAAGAAAAATGTTCAAGAAGTGAAAGATCACACTGAGAAAGAAGAAAAGAATCCGACCATATATTGTAATGCATTGGCTAGAATTACCACTCCTCAAACTATCAATATAGAAGGACATATCAAGAAGAGAAATGTTCATGAAATTAAAGATCACATTGAGCATAAAGAAATGAATCCGACCATATCTTTTAACGCATTGGAAGAAATTACCACTCCTCAAACTATCAAGATAGAAGGACATATCAAGAAGAAAAAGGTACTAGTGTTGATTGATTTGGTCGGTACCCATAAATTTATTCATTGTAAGATAGCCAAGGAATTGAATTGCTTCCTATATCCATCACTAGAGTGTCAAGTGATGGTTGCAAGTGGAGGAACCATAAATTGCTCTGGAAAGTGCCATAATATCAAGCTATCCATGGGAGAATATGTATTTAGTAGCCCAATGATTTCCATTCCAATGGGTGGTGCTGATGTTTTACAAGGATTCCAATCACTACAATCTTTGGGTGCGATAGCTTTTAAGTTTCAAGAACTTTTCTTGAATTTTTTTTGCGAAGGAAAGGAAGTTGAATTGAGGTGTAGTGAAGGGAAACCTAGAAAGATAATCAAATCTAACAGCATGACAAAGCCTCTAAATAAATAAAAACGGGGCATAATTGAAAAATTATGTTCAGTAGAGGATCCCATATCGAAATCATGTATTTATCCAGATCTCCAAAATGTTTTGGACAATCATTCCAAGGTATTTGAGACTCTGAAAGGCCTCCCACCTATTCATGAAAATGATCATGCTATTCATTTGATTCCAGAAAGTGTTCTTCCAAAGATCAGGCCTTACAGATATCCATATGCCCAAAGGAGTTGGAACGCATTCAAAAGTTGCAGAGGATCCTAGTTCAAACAATATTGCGAGAACATGACAAGGAAGGGAAAATCATATTGGAACCTGAACCAGTGAGAGAAATGAGAAATTGACAACTACGAAATAGATCAATTTTAGAGTATCTCATCAATTGGAAGAACTTACCCGCTAAAGATTCCACATGGGAGGACAAGAATTTATATAGAAGCATCAAGGTATTTGAGAATCCCAAAGGCCTCCCACCTATTCGTGATCATAATCATGCTATTCATTTGATTCCAGAAAGTGTTCCTCCAAACATGAAGCCTATAGATATCCATATGCCCAGAGGAGTAGGAACTCATTCAAAAGTTGCAGAAGATCCCAGTTCAAACAGTATTTGAGAACTTGACAAGGAAGGAAAAATCATATTAGAACCTGAGGCAGTCACAAAACTGAGAAATCGACAGCTACAAAATAGATCAATTTGCGAGTATCTCATCAAGTGGAACATCTTACCCACTAAAGATTCCACATGGGAGGACATGAATTTATACAGAAGCATCAAGAACTACTGAAGCGTTGAGGACAACAATTTTTGAAGGAGAGGGGCATGTTAGGTCCCTGTACTACTAGTGTAACCCCTTATTGTTATTAGTACAACCCATTTATTATATTGTTGTGCCCATGTAGTCCCCATATTCTTATTATTGTGCCCCATAAAGGCCCACTATTGTTATTATTGTGCCCTTACATTATTACTGCTATGTCAGCTCTAATTATAATATGACCCCTTAGAATCCTATATATAGAAAGGAGGTATTTCCATTTGTATCATCCAAGAATTGTTCATTTGGGTAATGTAAAAGAGGTTGCCCCCTTGAAGAGACTAATTTATAAGGCATTCATCTATCTTTTCTATCTTTTTGTGAGACGGTTTCATAACAATCAAAGTTCTAGTGCTCATGCTCTCGCTGGAGATGTTAGCACTACATGAACTAATGTGGATAATTGGATTTTTGTATAGAATTGCTGCCCATCCCAAGATTCTACCCTACAAAGATATGGTAAGATGGGCCATTGACCATATGGATATTATAGATAGAGTTTTTATGAATCCAAAGAAGACAGTCATTGAATCATTCAAGGATGAGGACTTAAGGAAAATGTATCGTTTTCCGCTACCACAGAAAAAGTATGATACTTAATTTGTCTAGATGTTCATGCAAGAGAATCCAAACCCAAGAGAGCTTATCAGAGAATCAAAAAGGGAGCCAAGCAAAAAAAAGTGCAAAGACAAGATATGTATTCATGAACATCTATTGTTGGCCCTTTCTCTCATATCACTGTTATGATGTGTCGTCTCTACGGTTACCCCAATACACATAGATTCTCATAAGAATGGTTGTTGCTAATAGAGGCTACTTCTCATGGCTATATCATGGATTGGGAAAATATTTTTTCCAATATTTCAATTAATCAAATCCATAGATACAGACAAAAACATAATGTTATTAAGAGGGCTACTCCCACTTTCTTTATGAGTGGCTATATCATGGAAGCTCTCTTTTTTCGTTATTATTTCCCATCTCTAGGATGGAAGGGGACAATTTAATACCCTATAACTATTCATGTTTACCTTGATATCCTATGGGAAACTAGGTACCATCCTCATTTTTATAAAATATGTCATGAAATTATACTCCCCATTAACCAAGAGGTATTTGGTAGAAATTCACCTAAACTCTTCGTATAAGATAATAGAGAATTAAATACATTCGGAAAGTGGTTTGGGGATGAATAGTTCACTTATATTCGAGTTTTTGGCAGCCTTTCCCATCCTCTGTTGCCCCTTTTTGTCCCAGATAAATTACTGGCTAAACAAATTGCCAATCAAATAGTTCGTAATGGTTTGGGTAAAGCTCTCAAGGATGCAAAGAAAACTATTTGGCCTCCTTTTCCTACTTCTTATTGTACCCATACGTTGGAAAATTTCAAGCATGCTCCGCTTGAAATTGATCAAATAAATGCATTTACTTTTCCAACCATTCCAAATAGGAAATACGATTCAATGGGGTTGCGAAAGATGTCACGAAGGAAGCAAGAATCAGTTAGTATTCAAGAATGCTTGATAAATTTGATGATTTATTTGAGATGTTAGAGTATTCTATGGTTGAAAATTTGGTGGCAAAATTTCTAACTCCAGAAGAATTGATCAGGTTCAATCAATATCATAATCACATAATACCCCATATTCCAGAAATTTTGTTAAGACAGTGTCGACGGAATCCTCAAGTTTCAAATACATCAACCTCCTCTTTGAAGAATCCAATTATTTCTAAAATCTCAAAGATAGCTAATGTATTTGTTAAACAAACGATGAAACTTAAAGAATAAAATAAGTTGGATAAACTGTAGGAGGATTTTAATCGTGTCTTATCAACTGAAGAAATTCAGGATATGAATAATACGATCAATAAAGAAACAAAATAGGCTCTAGAAGCTGAAGGGACAACCTCGTTCACTGCTAAGGCACCCAAAAATATTATTGTTTCTGAGACTCTCGAGAAGACTATTGCTTGTGAGGTTTTTGATAAAACTATTGTTGTTGGGGATATGGAAATTATCCCATCATTTTCTACTTTAGAGATAGTCGTAACAATGGAAGAAATCCCTTGTTTGGATGTATTTAATAGTCCAAAATATAAAGTAGTAATGAGAAGGTCATAAAAGAAGAGAATTTTGGAAAAAGCATAAGCATTAGTTTCAAATGAGACTCCCTTTTAAGTTCTCTCGAAAGGAGCCCAAATGTAGCACCCCTCCCTTCTGTGTTATTATTGTAAACCTAAGCTGAGAAAGCTAGCTGTGATACCCTCCTTTGTGGGTTAAACTATTTTAAACCTAAGGTGAGGAAAGATAGGTATGATATGTAATATGAAAATAAAATATGTTATTAAATAAGTTAATAAAATAAATCACTTGGAGGGTGGACGCCAAGAGAGATGAGATTCTTGCCAAATCCCATTGAGGAATGGGATAGAGATGAATCTTTCATGATGAAACTTCTAGATGTGATTCTAGATAATATTGGATGCATAAGAGATAAATATCTAAATATCCATCGAACATAAAATCTTTGTGGGAGATAAAGGAAAACTTTTATGAGGAAAATCCTCATGGGAGATAATGACGAGATTTCGTGAAAAAGACCTAGGAAAATGGAAAAATTCATAAAATCAGGATGTCGCTAATGGAAACTAAATAATGAACGAGGGTATTAAATACCTAGTGTATTGATCAATTGAGGACAGTTGATCCTTGGCAAGAGCCTCAGCTTGGGGGGAATCAGAGGTAATTCATGGCTGGGTGGTGGAATGTTTCGTATGTTGATTCTTACTCTCTCTCTATTATTGTTCCAATTTTCTTATGAGAAAATTTCTTAGTTCTTTGCCATGAAAATGTTTGAATGAATTACATGTGCTTGCTTGTTAGTAAATTTAATGGTGGTTCCCTCTATTCTAATGAGATTCAGTTGCGTGGTATGTGTTTCATGTTAATCCTTCTTAGGATGTTAAATCATAGAATTCAGTTATATGGATTTCTTAATTACCTCTCTTATGGAAATGATGGATTACATAATGGATCTGACCGTTGTGTGATCTCATATGCATATCAAAGTTATTAATATTGTCTTTACATTGATAAGAAAGGATAGCATGCCTTAGTGTTTTGCATATGTTCATGCATGCAGTATAAGGAATTAATGGCATATCATTTTAATTATGCAAATATGGGTCTCTAAGGTATCCAACAAATCTAACTCAAATATAGATATCCTGTGAATTTAGCTTGAATATCACCAAGTTGACTAAGGTAACTAGTATGCCTATAACGATATGATATCTCTAGTGTTGTGTGATAACTTGGTAAATGTTTATGCTCACAGAATAATTATAATGATTGTGAGTATATGGTCCGAGAACCAGGTTATCTGAACCATACATGTTCTAAGACTTGTATCTCGTTATGCAAAACTAGTTAGTTATGTATAATGAAATAAGGATATAATCATGATGTAGGACCGTGATAGTAGAGTTAAATTAAGGCCCATAAATTTTAAATGGATTAATAAAGTAAATTATTATGGGTTGCATGTTATGGTTAGTCCTTTCCTACATCTAATAGACCACGCTTAATATTGATTTTACATATAAGCTTTATAGATAAAATTAAAAGTCCACATCCTCCCACTCTATGGTCAAAATTGATAATGATTATGGAGTCTTTTATATAAATGTTAATAAGGATATAGTGGTTGGTTAAATATACCCTTTATCAGGGTTCAATCATAACAATAAATAACAAAACAATTTCATGTCAATGGGAGCCTATTAACAAATTTCCAGGGTAGGCTCAAGAGGTACGTTAGAAATAGTATTAGAGAAATCAAGTTCAAACATTGCAGCCTATGGTCCAATATGCCTCCATAGGGTATGGACAACTTTAAGCTTTAATTTGGCCTCACTACCAAAAGCTCTACTGAAGTATCCTCATATAAGTGTTAAATCTGGACTCTTTAAGATTGGATCTAAATATTAAAAATGTTAGATAAAAGAATGGGGAAGCACATATACATAGTTCTTGTTGCATGCAATATTTAAAACAAATTTGTTAGGAAGGGACAACATAAATACATAGGTTGAACTCCTAAAGGGTTGATTTCAAAAAAATAGGGCCCCTATATAAAAAGGGTCCTAATTGTTTAAATTAACAGGAGGGTTGTAAGGGATGAGGATGGAATTGTGTGCTAGAATTAGCATATAACATGGGTTAATTATATAAAAATAAATAAATAATAATCGAACGCAAAGTGTAAGAGAAAAAGTTAAGAGTTGGTTAATTTTACGGTGGCATATTGGTTAATTATTTATAATGGATCAATGCCTCATCCAGTGACATTCACTTGGAACAATTTATGTTAGTACAAATTATTGTTTTGTTGAGTGTGGCAGAATTAAAACACCAAGAGATAGCAGAGAATGTATGCATTGAACCACAAGTAAGATGTGGTCTATAAAAATGGAAAATCTATCAACAAACAATGACTTCCTATTGATCTCGTCACAGTTAATATAAGGATCTCATTGGAAATTGACCAGACAAACTACTCGCAAGAACAATGTAATAACGAGCATGTGCTTCATGATTCTCAGCTTGCTGTAATTGGTGGGTTCTTTTCCATGCTGCACGAGGTGAATTACTACGTAGAATATGCCTCCATAGAGGTGAGTCTTCGGTCAGAATGCTAAAATCAAGAATTAGGTTGAACCTCACGATGAGAAACTCATTGGAAGAAATGTGTAACTCACCACATGATGGCATCTCCCCTACAGCTGGGTGCTAGATACAAGGATGTGATGTGTATTTGAGTGCGGAATTAATGCCGGTATAGGTAATCAAAACTAAGAAACTTTTACAGCTGTTGTTTCTTTTTAAACAAAAAAAACCATGTTGGGGTGCCTTATCACGATGAGGACTCAGGAGGTACACATAAAGGAAAGACAGTAAAGTTGCAGGAGGAGTTCCAGCAAAGTTGTAGCGATGTTTCCCTTAAAGGATTGAGGAAAATCCGAAGCTTAGCATGTTTCCTTCCATCAACTATCCACTGAATGGAAAACACTGAGTTGGCATAAGGATTCTGCTGAGTCAAAATGTCTCTCGCTCATGAAGATGGTGAAGATGCGAAGAATTGATTACCTATTAAGGAAACCCAATCACAACACCCAACATTATAGATTCTGCTGAGATAAAATCTGTAAGTAAAAAGTAATATCAATGAAGTCGGAGGCTTTTGCACCAGACCGCCAAACGTTAGCCATTACTTTGTGTTGAAGAAAAACCTATCTGATTAAATTAATTAATTAGTTATACCTTGCATGATCGCAATAAGATGGGAGATGCACCGCAGGGATTATCCTTCCTTGTGGGTTGGATGTATGGATCGTCATCAACGATGATATGCAAGATGGCCACAAAGCCAACAATGTTGTTTCCAGGGAAGGATAGAAGAAAAGCCCAAAATTCGATTCGTTTCCCTCTGTGGACAATGAGTTGAAAGCATTGAGGTAGGATAATGATTATACTCAACCTATCGGATTAAGTGATAATATTATGGTTTCCTTTCCAAAAACTAAACTTACTGTTACAAGATATGTGTGGCGTGCTAAGTAAAATAAAATAAGTCACCATGTTTCTAAATAAGTATATGGATAGGATAAGAACAAAATAATACGTCGCATTAAACCTTATCTAACCATCACGAGATTTCATTTTTGATTTTTAAGGAAATCATGTTAGTAACTAGGGTTTCCTTCTTTACGGATTTCTTTAAAGACATTAAACACTTACATGAAAATGGCGTTTCAAATTTTATTTTGGGCTGATCATATTAGTAACAATTTTGACGAAGGCCCATTTTGCGGGAGAAAACTTAGTTAGCTCCTGTTGAGGAGCCTCTAGGATAGCATTACAAAATTCACGACCCCTCTTACTCCCAATGCTTGTCGTAGATGACAGGATAAATTTTGGATTCGCTATGCAATTATTTCACCGTGTCTCTGAATAAATTACACCATCTTGTTGGGTATTTTTGTTTCCAATGGGTAAATACCAAAACCACAAAAATAAAACACAGAGGCAATGCTCTGTTTTCCTTTACACCAGGATCTTTTTTTTGCACAGAGAAGTCTTTTAAAAAAAATTACACAGGATAGAGTATTCCACCACCATAAAATGATTTCTATTCATTAAACAAAAACACTTACACATTCATCATCTTTTACTCAGAGGGATTCACCAAAACATTTTCACAAAACTTACTCTGCCTCCTATGAAATTTTACACCACTATGTGTAAATATTTCATTTACATTCACGGCTGTGTGAAAAGAAAATTACAGAGTTTTACACATTTACCTTTTCACCTGCGTGAAACAATTCATGGATTTCAACAAAACTATCCACTGGTTTTCTTCATTTACTTCTCCTCCTGCACTGCTGTGCAATCTTTACATTTCTTACATTACCAAGACAAAACATTTTTACTCTGCTGCTGCACTTTCTTTTTACATTACAAACCCAAAAGAAAATTCATGCACTTCTGTGTGTTCCTCCCCTGTAATACAAAATTAATCTCAGGTCTCCATTCGCTGCTGCGAATCCCTGGTTTGCTGCGGACCCTCTGTTTTTTTTACTTGCTGCCGCGAACTGAGCTTCACATCCTCCAGTGTGCAATATCTCAATTACATGGAGTCAACGCTCATCCGTTACATTTTCGAAAATAATAAAATAAAAACTTACATTAAATTTATGCCCATACTCCATATTAACTCGCTGTATTGAGAACATTGAAAAACATTACCAAACATGTCATAACAATAAACATAGGGTATGGGTTATAATATTACACCATGCAGTATTTAATTTTCAACAGGCCGTATGTACTTTGGAAAATTTATCGGTGGTGAACTTTTCTTGAATCGAACGGTGGAGAGAGAAGACTTTAATCGAACGGCGGAGGATGCATATCGGAACACCTTTCTCACGGTACTTTACACCAAAGTTGCACTGTGGTAAATCAACGGGTGTAAATGCTGGAGGTCATCGGACGAGGGAAATCAATATCGGAAGGGGTGAGTTGACTGAGCGTTACCTTCCGAAAAGTGTCAGGTGATGATGTCATGGCTATCCACATGTCTGCATCGGAGCACCTTCATACGGAAACCACTTTTGCCAAAGAGCGGTGCGATGGCTTCCTGGCGGTTTAGGTTTGCTGCTGGGTGGTTTCGGGGGTTGAACGGTCAGCGTTGAATGCTGGCCCGCGCGTAGCAGTGGAATTACAATTTTAACACTCCCCTTTAATTTCACCTGCTGGGCATTCGGTCATACCCAGACACTTCCTCAAAAATTCAAAGCTTTTCTGATCCAGTGGCT